>WEKX01000692.1:0-23023 GCA_013390025.1 Pitta sordida
AACTAGATCTCGCATTGCTACTCTTACAGTAATGGTAGTTGATTCTTTAATGACTGTTTTATAGGAAGAATCCTTCATTCCCCAAAATTATTACCTCTGAAAACAAAGCGCTTTATTAGTGGAAACACATGGGTTTATTAATGTTCATTTACATTAAGGTCATTGGATGTATGTTCTGCTGGAGAACATGATCTTCTTTTGTAGGTCATGCAGACTAAGCAGCTCCTCAGGATCTCAGGAGCATATTTTTCCTAATTAGTGTGGCTCTAGGATTGTTTAGCTTGTTCTTTCTATCCTTTTCTTCAGGTTGAAAGTGTTCTTGCCTCTGCCATGAGAGCAGAGAAGTACTGACAGATAAGGGCAAGACATAAGACATAAGCAAGCCCTTATGTCTGTGTTTAAGATTGGTCTAGGGAAGCCTTTGAAGAATTTGAGGTCTCTTTGGCTTTACAGATATTATTGTCATTCAGTGAAGGACATGGGAACATAGCATACAGATTAGAGTTAGATTTTTGATATTTGACCAAAAAACAGAATAGTCTTTTTTTTTTTTTTAACGAGTATATAGATTTTTTGTTTTATGTACTTGGTAAAATGTATCAGTATTTCTGTGTTCCAGCCTTTTGAGTAACCAGCATTTAGTGCTCTGTATCCAGAAGTGCTTAGGTTAATAGGCGTTTCTCACATTTCTCAGCATTTGCATATGCCTTGAAAATATCTAAGAAATAACAGTCTGCAATCCTCTTCTTCCACACATCGACACCTCATTATGCCATGATCCCGTGCCCACTCCTTGGCAGGACAGGCTTATAGTGTAACTCATGGCACCGCAGCATGCCACGGCTCTGTTCTGCCATGGCAGGCAGACCAGGCCACATCTCCATACAGAGTCCCTGTTGGGGAAGGCTTATAGTCTAACACACAACACCACAGCACACCTCAGGGCACACGGGGCCCCGCACGGGGATGCATCAGTTCCGGCTGCCCCAGCTGCCCCAGGCCACGGATGGGCACTGAGACCCAGCAGAGCTCCACAAAAGTCATGCCCTCCCCTGTCATTCTAAGCCTACCTAGGGTCCCTGGTGATATGCAGCCCCAGGGAAAGCGCTCCTGCAGTGCTACAGCCTCCTCCAAGGGACTGCATCAGGAGCTACCCTTAGCTTTCCGCCTCTGCCCTGTCCACCTCTGACACCCACTGTCATAAAGGGCCCCAGGGTGTTGCAAAGTGTTGCAAAGTTGAGGGTTCCTGAGCTCCAAGACTGCTGGAGGCATGGACCTGCACTGACCTGAGCCAGGGGACACAGGTGTCCTCCCCAGTGGCTGCAGCCTCCTCCGGGGCCACAGGCCAAGCATCCTCTGAATCTCTGCACCCCCACAATGCCAGGGTGAGCTTCCCCACTGCAGTAGTGGTGCAAGCAGGAGTGGCCCGGTGGTGGCAGTGGTGAAAGCAGCAGCATGGCCGAAGAGAAGCCCAGGGATTTTCTAGGCGTCTCCCCAGTCAGAGAGGGCTCAGAAATGCTTTCCTTTACTCCCTTGTGCTGTGATAGGCTGGGAGGAGGTGCTAAAAATGCTCCCCAGTGCTCCAGGGTGGTAGGGAGTGGGGAGATGGGTGTAGCCTATTTGCATATTCATGGCGTGCCAGTGCTCACAGATTGGATGATTCACAGGACCCCCAGGGGACCTGCAACCTGTGAACGCAGAGGTATGATTGTAACAGCTGTTATGCAAGTATCTTTGGCTGTGCTGTGTAAAGATACCTGTGCTCCAAATGCAAGAACAAATGAGCTTTAATAACACTGGAAAATTAATGGTAAACCAAAATCTAAAGTGAAACAGAAGAAAATTTTATTTCCAGTAGCGAGGTTAAATACACAAATCATGGGGAACACATGGGAATAATAAGGACTAGCTTGTACCGTAGTTTTTTGCCTAATGTGAAAACAGTGTTTCCTGTATTCCACAAATTAATTCCTTCTTTATAAATGCCCAGGTGAGTTTTGTGTATTTTGTGAAGTGGACTGCACTACACCCCTGGAAGTCATGGCAGTTCCAGGCAGGGCCCATGAGTTATGAAATCCATGAAGATACCAAACCCAGGAATATTCAATTACCCCCCACCCGTAGCCACGTGCTGATTTAAGGAAAATCAGTTAGGACTCAAGGTAGTAGCTCGCAAGCAGAGGAAAAAAAGTTTATTTTGGCCCAGGAACCAAGGAAAGAGGAGCAGCAGTGTCCTCTGCCAAAAAACCCTGCCCAGATTTGCCACCTATTTTTATATCCTTGCCTCATGCATATGGAAATTACTTCATGAATATGCATCCCTTGAACATTATGTCAGAAATTTCAACTTTGCTTTAAGACCTTCAACAAATCCACTCCGATGTTTCACATTCTTTTCCCCTTGATTTGGCTAACACCCTCTTTTGTTTACCTTTCAGAACTGGGAGACAAGGTTTTTCACCTTTAATATTCGGTCTTAATTTTCAGGCCAAGTGAATGATTTTTAAATCTACAAATCCTTCTAGAGTTCAGTAAAATTTCACTATTTCACTAAAACACCTAAATCTCTAAGCTTTTACCTAAGTCACTAAAATCTATAATTTTCTGAATCCTCAAATCAATTCCCTCCTCTTCTTGTAAATTACACGAGTTCTTTTGTGTCACACCTCACTTACTTGCTCAAGATTTCTCCAAAACATGCTATCATTTTCACTTTTCCATCTTAATTGCCCAAATTAGAATTGCTAAAACTATAACTACAAAAGAAAATAATTTCAACCAAACTAAATCTGGTAGACAAGATGTAAGCTTGTCCCAGAGCTCCTCAGAGCTCCAAGATGTGCTACCTCAATGCAGAACTTTAGCCTTTATTTTGATTTCTTTGCAAACCTATGTTAATTATTTGAACCTGTGTAACATTTAGTGTAAAGTGTAACATTTCATGCAATACACACTATTTTGGAAAGACCAGAAATCTTTTCTTGCAGGGCTGCTCTTTTGTTCAGTGTTTGAGCCAATTGGATGTGTGTACAGTAAATGCCCACTGCATTGTGACCTCTGCATTGCAACCCCGTGGATTTGCAAGGAAGTTCTCACAATTTTGCTTCAGCCGTTTGCGAGTTTACCCAGCCAACACATGCGCAGTGCCTCTGCTCTGCCGAGGGGCACTGCCAGAGCTCCCTGTGGGGCAATGCCGGCCTGGCCCCATGGGGAGGGCCAGGAGTCACGCTGTCTCCTGTTGCTCTAAGTGCAGCCAGGGACTGACCCTCCCCAAGTGCATGTTACTGTTTCCATGGACGAGGAAGAGAAGTGCCCCTGGAAAGTGGGGCTGGCCACAGCGGCCAGCAGGACATGTTCACTCCGCTGCTGCAGCTGAACACACACCCCCCACCACACGGGGCCAGCGTGCGTGGTGGGGCTGGCACATGGCAGGCACGAGCACCAGGGCTGGGGAGGGGGTGGGAGCAGTGGCACGGGGTTCGGACTGCGAGCACGCGCAGTCAGCATCTGCGGAAGCGGCAGCGCAGCCGAAGAGAAATCTAGGGATTGTCCAGGGGGTCTCTCGAGGCAGAGAGGACAGTGATCCATATGGTGTGCTGAAAAGAAAACAACTGTGACTCAACAAATAAGAAATGCTACAGATATAGGTCTTCACTGCTGTTTTCATATCAAAATGGCCTTTGTTATCTAGTGTATGAAAAGAGTATGCATGACTAGTCACTTACAAAGCATTGTTTTTATCATTTGCTTTTATTTTCTCTAAGGCATTTGTCTTCCTTTCCATGTCTTAAGCAGTTGACCTATATTTTTATTTATTTCAATTAATATTTTTTGATTCCTGTCTCCTATGAATTATGTTGGAGAAATACATCACTTGATTTTATTTCTTTCAGTATGCAGAGTTAGAGAAATTTCTGGATATGTAAAAGATCTTAGATTTCACTTGCATTATGTCTGTCCTCTTCATTAAACAACCTTCAATACTGTTCCTAGTTGGACCTATAATAATCTTTTATCCTCAAGCTGGTCACCTAGAAGTTACTCAAACTCTCATTTTTTTGCAAACATGATTAGGCTTTAAACATTTTTTTTAATCTAGCTCACTAGTAAATAATTTAAATGGAAATTCTGCCAGGACAACACTTCTAAGCTTTTGAAATATTACAGTTTTATTAAAAATTACTGCAGAGTCATCTGACTCTTCAGTCTTTATCTAGAACATAAATTACCTGGGTTTATTTGATTTTTATCATAAAAGGAGGAGTAGGTGCTTTATGAATAGGATCTATTTTAATCAATACTACCTTGATTATTCCCTATGTTAATCCAACTTTAATTGCTATTGTGTAGAGTGGGAAAAATTTGAAAATTAGTCCCCACCATCAATCACTTCAATTGCATCATCTCAGAAGTTCACTTCAGCAGCTTAAACATGACTAAACTCCCCAACTGTTATGTCGAGAAGAGTCTTGATGGAGGACAAGCCCTATGATGAGCGACTGTGGGAACTGGGACCGTTCAGCCTGGAGAAGAGGAGGCTCAGAAGTGACCTCATTGCTGTTTACAACTACCTGAGGGGAGGTTGCAGCCAGGCGGGTATGGATCTCTTAGGCTGACGACACCAGTACAAGAGGACATAGCCTTAAACTACTCCAGGGGAGGTTTAGACTGAATGTCAGGAAGAGTTTTTTCACAGAGAGAGTGATCTCTCATTGGAATGGACTGCCCAGGGAGGTGGTGGAGTCGCCATCCCTGGAGGTGTTTAAGAGAAGACTCGATGAGGAGCTCAGTGACATGGTCCAGTTGGTGGGGAGTTGGACTAGATCATCCTGGGGGTCCCTTCCAACTCGGAATAACCTGTGAGCCTGTGAACTTTTTTTTGTTCTATTTCATCAAGGAGGCTTAAAAGAAGACCCAGTGATTTTTTTTTTTTTTCTTTAGGAAAATCATTAATATTTTAGAAAAAGTATGAAGTATTTATCTCTGGCATTTGTGTTGACAGGTTGCCAAGACTTGTTTGGGGAATCACAATAATTCAACATCTCATTTGAAGGCAGCAGAAACAGAGACAAGCTTTCAGGTATTCTCTTTCTGAGTAATTTTGGGGGGTTTATTAAAAGATCTTGTAAAGCACCTAATTACTTGAAGTATAGTTGCATAACCCACACGAAGTTCTGTCTCTAAAGAGAAGACTACTTGCTTAGTTCAGACTTCAACTACGTTTGATTATCATTCATCTGTTCAAAATGCCTCCTGGTTGGTAATGATTTACAGAATTGATGAATACTTGAAGAACTGGACCATCCTAGCAGTTAGATTACTTAATTTGATAGTGTGGTGTAGGTAGCCCTGGAAGCAGGAGAGGGGAATTATTTCCAAAATAATTATGTATCTGGAATTATGTGAAGCTGTATTTCACAACGTAACCAATGGTAAAATTCTAATTAAGTAAGTTTAAATCAGAGCTGTTCATTTCATGGAGGGAGAAGGTGAAAGAGAAGGTGAAAATCACCAAAAAAAATCACCAAAAAAATGACCAAAAATTTTCACCAAGAGAAGGTGAAAATCACCATGATTATAAAGGAGCATCAGATTTGTATGGCTTTTTCTTCCTTTAATATTCTTCCTTAAAGAGAGATCAGAATCCTTCTCTAGGTGTAGTTGGCAAATATCATACTCTGCTGTAGTAGTTTAAGACTGGTACATCAGTTTAACAGAAATACAGCTCTCTGTGTACTGTTGCCATGGATTTTTAACATACTTTTTTAATTTGCTTATGTATATGTAACAGTGTTTACATTGGTGCTGTTTTCACCTCTGCAGAAGTTGCACAGCCTTCCATGGACTAAATCTGAAGATAAAAAATCACCTGACAGAAATGAGAAAAAAATTGAAGAGTCTGTTAGTACATAAGAAAAAAAATTCTGAACACTAATAATCTATATTAAAAATACCATTCACTTGCTTCTATCTTCATATTCTTTTGAGTGCAAAGGCATGAAATGTACCGAGCTTATAAAGCATGCATTTTTCGCTATTTTATGAATGTTTGTAAATTATTCTAGAATAGACCAATAAGTAGTACCTTCCAGCAATAATCAAAAATGGATGATTGAAGAAACACTTTGTAATACAGTCCAGTTTTTGAACTCTTGTTCTACATGATCAGTAATTGCATACTATAAATTAGTTTCTTTGTAAACAACAGCCATTCTCAAGTATTTTCTCAGTCTGTTCTATTTCATGTACTTTTATGGCAGATTAGGTTTTTCAATTAAGGGACAGTAAAGGGAATGGGGGGCGGGGGTGGGAAATGGCATATCTGTGTAACCACTTCAACCATAGGTGAAGTACAACTATAAAAAGGGAACTGTGCACAGGGTCCACATATCCATGTATTACCTATCAGTAATACCATTTCAAACCTACTTATTTAAACAATAAAAGATGGTTATTTGGTTCTGGTTTTTTTCTCACTGCTATCACAACTGAAGTGTTGACAGAATTCGATTTTAAGGGATGGAGATAGAGAGGGTCGTCACTTTTGAGATTCAAGTACAATGTAGCATGTATGTGAGAAACTGAAAATGGTTAATGGCTTAAACATTATTAAGACCACTGAAGGACTTTATTAAAAAACTGCAACCACTGAAGCCCACTCCTCACCCAAATATATCTTTCTAATATGAATGGCAGAATATAAAATCTGAATACTAACTAACTCAAAACTTCCATGTGAATTTGGGCACATAGAATTTACCTCCAGATAATGAGATTTCTAATTTAGGTTCCTAAAGTTAAAATGAAGAAAATATGAAATTTACACTTTGACTGTAATTATCTATGAACTTTACTGAGTTGACTATTATTATTAATTTCTTATTATTTTGTTCTTATTTCTATTACTGTTATTATTAAACTTAACTATTATTATGACTAGATGATCTTTAAGGTCACCCTAAGCAAACTAACTATCATTTCCAAGGCAGAAATTGTTAAGTATTGTAGATTAATAGAATTAATTAATACATACAAAATAACCTAACTGCCCTGTTTTCATCTTAATTCCATTGTGTCACTAAGGAAAAAGGCCAAATAATTTTAATTAAAAGTACTTCTTAATCACCGAGCTATATAATGGCTACACAGATGTGGTAACGGTTGTGATTGCTAATAATAGAACAGCCATTATTTCTACAAGGTTAACATATTCAATTATATGAGTTTAACTGCTGATAGACTGACCCATTTCTTAGGTTATTCATATGCAGAGTGAAGCCATTATGGTTTTTGAGAAAAGTCTTTATAGTTTAAAAACAATCTTGTGCCAATTTCTGCAGATGTGACAGGCAAAGACTCACTGGAAGTAATGAGATTATACTGCCTTTACCTTTTCCAGTGCAGATGACATGACTGCCCTCTATAAGAAGTTCCGAGGTATTTAACTAAATTTAGTCCTAGATGGATCTTGTGAGAACAAGGGTATAATAACCTTAATATCATAGGATTGTATATGATAGCACAAACGGTACTGCATCAGAAATCAATTTTCACTGCCAGTGCTTGATGCACGTACGACAACTTTTTATAATAAAGTAACAGGTTCACGGGTTATTCCAAGTTGGAAGGGATGCACAAGGATCCTCTAGTCCAGCTCCCAAGCAACTCCCACACAGGGATCGCACCCCCAACCCCAGGGCCATTAGCACTATGCTCTGTCGATCCAAGCCTCCCATTGTCTAGACCATGTTACTGAGTTCCTCATCCAGTATTTTCTTAAACACCAGATGTGGCCTTAAGCTGTGCCAGGGGAGGTTTAGACTGGATGAAGTTACTTTTATGACCAAGTAACTCGGCTGGTAGACGAGGGGAAGGCTGTGGATGTAGTGTACCTGGACTTCAGTAAGGCCTTTGACACAGTCTCTCATGGTATACTTCTGGAAAAGCTGGCAGCCCGAGACTTTGACAAATGCATTCTCCACTGGGTCAGGAAGTGGTAGGATGGTCGAGCCCAGAGACTGGTGGTAAATGGTGTAACATCCAGCTGGCAACCTGTTACTAGTGGTGTCCCCCAAGGATCAGTGTTGAGCCCGGTCCTATTTAATATCTTTATTGATGATCTCGACATTGAGATTGAATATGTCATAAGCAAGTTTGCAGACAACACCAAGTTTGGAGCAAGTGTCGATCTGTTAGAGGGTAGGAGAGCCTTGCAGAGGGACCTGGACAGACTGGAGAGATGGACAGATTCCAACAGGATGAGTTTCAGCAAGTCCAAATGCCAGGTTCTACACTTTGGTCACAATAAACCCATGCAGAACTATATGCTGGGGATGGAGTGACTGGAGAGTGGGCAGGCAGAAAGATTTGAGAGTGTTGGTGGATAGGAAACTCAATATGAGTCAGCAGTGCACCCAGGCGGCCAAGAAGGCCAATGGCATCCTGGCCTGCATCAGGAATGATGTGGCCAGCAGGACAAGGGAAGTCATGTACTCAGCACTGGTTAGACCACGCCTTGAGTACTGTGTCCAGTTTTGGGCCCCTCAGTTTAAGAAAGATGTTGAGATACTAGAACATGTTCAGAGTTCTTTTCCAACCTTGTTAATTCTGTGATTCTGGATGTTAGGAAGAGCTTTTTTACACAGAGGGAGTGATTCCACAGTGGAATGGTCTGCCCAGGGAGGTGGTGGAATCGCCAACTGCAATAAACCCAATTTTTTGGTTTGTATCTTGCTTTGCATTTGCATCCCACAGTACACTGAAGGGACTTGCTTACACCTTTCCCCCTCCTCATCTCCTGATGGATCTGGGTACTAAAAGAGGAGGCTGAAGTTGGATTTATTTCATGCATAATATATCAGATCTATTTTCTTTTTATTCTAAAATCAGGGCATAACATATTTGTCCAGGGTAATTAAATAAGTGCTCTTAAATACTGGTTGATGGTTGCTGCATCTGACTCCTTCCTTTCCTTATTTTGTTCTCTTTCAAATACCATTCCAACTAGAAAAACAAGTGTGCTTAAAATATGAAATTAACCTCCTCTCGGAAATATACTCATTTGAGTTAACATGCAGACAAAAATAATTCACTGACTCAGAAAAGCCTGCATAAGTGAAACAAAATAAATATGGAGAAAATCTTTTTATTTCCCTAGGTATGCCAAACTTTCACAGATTCAAATTTTATTTGCTGAATGAAGAACAATAAAAGAGAGAAGATGTATTTTAATAACTTAAAAGAAAAATAATGAGTTTTGGTTCATTTTATGGTGTTGTTTTTCCTTTAATTTACACAGCTGGAAGCAAGGAAAAGAATTTGGGCATCTAATTCTGAGAAAAAGTATTTCTTTTGTCAACTGGTAGAGATCTAGTCCTTCTAGCATTCAGCCAGGTAAAGAGAATGTTACAAGTTAAAAGAAAGGTGTGCATTGTGTGTGCATTGTGTCTTATAGCAGTTGGTAATGGTGTTATTGGCAGTTCAATTTCCTTTTCAGAATATGCAATTCTTAACAGAACAAGAACATTTTCTCGTGAGTTTGTAAAATGCTCTATTTACTTGGGTGTCAGCTAGGACATTTATGGCAAGCAAAAAACCCCTTTCTTATATTTAGATGCCTGTAAGGACAGTTTAATTCATGATGCCAAGGAGATGTGGCTTGAGTATCACAACTTGTAGTGTTAAGATAGAAGGATTATAGAAAAGAACTTCTACCTAAGTGTAAATACATACAACTATGTTAATAAACATTTCTTCTATAATTTGTAGTCTGGTTTCAACTCAGAAATGTACTCATTAAGTCATGTGTGCATACCCACCCAACAACCCTTCCATGGGTACAGTAGAGAGAGTGGAAGTAGCTTAATAACACAGATTTGAATAGGCAATCAAGTTGAGTGGTAAGATCGTTGTCTTTCAAAAATCAGCTTTTAAAGTGGGATTGGAAGTACAGTTGGCCCTCTTGCACTTCATGTTCCCCATATTGCAGCTTCACGTCTTAGCAGCATGATTTTTTAGTGATGAAGGAGACCCCTTTTAGGAACTGCGCATGCACAACCTGTTGCCACTGTCGCCACCCCCCACCCCGGGCTCCGCCACTTCCCCACCCCCCTGGGCACAGCCAGGGCACTGCCACTTCACCACCCCTCCAGCACGGCTACCACAGCAAACGATACACAGCAACACAGTGCGAAACAGCGCATGGGATTGTCTGAGGGTGCGGGGCAAAGTTGCTTGTTAATGATCTGCCATTCAACATGGAAGTAGGGCTTTGCAGAGCCCAATTAAGACTGTGGGTCCGCGATATAGGAGACCCAACTGTATATTACAAGGTAAGCATATCTTATTGATTTCAGAAGAAATAAAACATTATTTACTTAATAGGATGTAAATCTCTGAAATGCCATTAATACAGACAGACCACCTGTGTAAAGCAATCTGCTTTTTCTTTAATCAGCACACATATTTTTTATGTTCTTCATATACAGTAATACCTCAAATATCACAGGGGCTACATTCTGACATCCCCCGTGAAATGCAAAAAACTGCGAAGTAGGATTTGTATACACTGTACACTCGGTAGACACAAACGTTGGCCAGTTTCTTTCTATCTCTCTCTCTCTCTGCCTCACATTTCCTGTTAGGTAAAATCCATACCATTGACGTTGGCACGTTTGCGCCTTAGTTTGGGCAGACGCATTTCTAATTTTAATAACTGGATCATAACAAAGTGAAAACCATGATGTTTTCTCTCCTCATAAAACTGGAGTAACTGTATATTATACTCTAATCTTGGCACGTAGAGATTCAGCCATTAAGCTCCTATCAGGGTTATTCAAAGTTTTGAAGGGAAAGGTGTAAAATACAGACATTTTGGAGAGAATACATTTCTTCAAAGGCTTAAATAAAAGTCAGTGGGTGGAGCTCTTTTCAATCTCCCTGTCTTTGTCCAGGTGATTTTTAACTTAGCAGCATACGAGCTAAATTTCCTGGGACACACATCTAGTGAGCTAGGAGTCTAACTCCAGCTGAAGACACATAAATTAACCAGGAGCATTTTTCCATTAATTTTTTTCCTATTTGTTTGTCCTAATATATCTTGAATAGTCACAAAAATTCATTTTTAACAGGTGTGTTGCACCAGCCTGGTCTTTATAAAATGAAACAGAAGATTCAGCATTTGAAATAACACAGAAGACTGGATGCTAATAATTTCATACAGTTGTTTGCAAATAGTTTATTTAGATGCAAATACACATTAGACTCCACGGATCAAAAAGTGAGAAAAGGTTCCTGCTTCGTGTTGTCCCTGTGTTCGTGATCAGAATTTCAGTGTTTTCTTTAGTACATCATGTAGCAACACTAGAGTAAGCAACAAAAACATGGGATTACACAGGCTGTATATACAGAGTCTGTATAATATACTAGGTGTTAGTGGTAGATGATGGACTGCAGAAGAATATAAATCAGTAGACCTATAAATCAGCAGATCATTATGCAAACAGCTGTTAACAAGACAAAGCATCTAATTTCACCTACTGTGCTTTTAATTTTACTCTTACTGTGCTGAGCACATACATATTTCATTGTGGCATTCAAAAGGAGCTCTCAGCTGCTTAGTATAGTAGCCACTCCAATTCCCCAGGGCTTAGAGACTGGGTGAGGCCCCCAAATCCTGTAATCCATGAATATAGGTGCCTCATGAATAGTCAAACAAGCCACGCCCATCACCCCCACCCCCTCGACCCCAGGGATGCCTTTGCCGCCATGCTGAGGCATGCCGAGGAGTGGTGGGCAGCCCGTACTTCCTCCATGGCATCCCAGGGCAGTGGAGGGGTAGGGCAATTTGATACAATTCCTTTAACCAGAGCTGAGTGATGGCTTTTTATTTTTGATTTTGGAGAGGTAGGGAGATCCATGTGGGTTTGAGAAACCTGTCTTTCGGGGTTTTTGTACAATGTCTTTAGTTACCATGCCAATAGACAAAGTATGTCTGGCATCCAGCCAGGGTCAAACTACGACAAACTTAAACATTGATATACCACTTTTATCTATTACTATTCCTGAAGATTACTGAATCATCCTTAAATCTAATGTAAAGATCTTGCTCTTACATAGAATTGTTGATAGAATGCATAATGAAGGTCCTCAATACAAGAATAGGTCAGATGACCAAGTCAGCATATATCCCACAGCAGAGTACTGTTCTCTGTGTACAAAAATGACCACAAAATGTTTCATGTCCTGCAAAACACACTGTTATTTGTATTAGAACAAGTTATTTCTGAAGGAAACAGATGAAAGCAGAAGACTTTTCCCTGACGGAGATGGCTTTTGACTGTTGCAAGTACCTCCAAAGGGAGGAGGGAAGCAGTTCAGAAAGGTCTTTCTGATATTTCTCAGTGATTTTTTCTACTGTTCACCATGCTCAGTGTAAGTATCCAGTATCATTTTGTCTTCTTCCATTATCAATTATCAAAGCTCAACTGATCATGCTGCCATTGAGGTGGATGGACACCCTCCTTCAAATCAGCCCGTGACCATGCCGGAGGTGACTGCTTTTGCCTGCCCATGACAAGCAATCACCAGGCAGCTCTACCAGCTGGTGGCAGCATCAGAGTGTGCTTGGGGCCACATCTCAGCTCTGTGCAGTGCAACACAAAATGAAGGCCTACTGCAATGTTAAGAAGCTCATAGTATGAATGTGTAATTGCGTGCTCTCTAGCAAGTTGTCTGAGCATGTGGTCTGATCTGGTTTATATTTCACTGGTGTCAAAAGAATATGAATAACAGATCTATCCTCTGTATAGTGGACACTTAGAGATCGAGATACTGTGGAAGAAGCCTTAGATGATAATGAGGACATCATAAAGTCAGTTGGCTGAAAGCCATGGGAAAGATGAGTAGATATGAAAAAATATTTTTATTACATTGGTTATATTTGTAGTTCTGATTATAGATTAGTAGATCATTGTAACCTTATATCATTATGGAAAGTTCCCCTGTCTTGTTACATTGCATAGCTGTGTTTATATAAGTTACTTTGTTGAATGTCCATGGGCCCCAGCAAGCTCACAACGGGCTAGGATCAGCTAGATGTAAAAGTAAGGAGCCAATGGTACAACTGTGTCTGAGGCTTCCAAGGCCATTGCTGAGATGCCTGTGTTAAAGTTACTGTTATCAAAAGTTTAAGACCAATCACTTTGTTGTTACTGGGGTCTCTTCGAAATGATCGTCATGTTTAGGGGCTATCTAGGAGACTATAATAACCCTAAGTTTTAGATAATAAAATATTTCACTTGCCCCTCCTGCTGGAGTCCGCCTCATGTTTTTGCATCATGTTGGTGCATAAGCCTGCTACCAATGGTTCTCTGAAATCAGGGACAAGTTTGTCACAAGATACCACTGATACTGAACTGTTGTTTCTGCTTTTCAGAGTTGTTTTGCACAGCTTTGGGCAGTTGCTCGTACCTTAAGATATTAAGGTTTATATATCACTACAGCAAATCTTTCTCCTTGAGAATGGAAACTGCCAAGCAGGGAGAAGAGAAAAGGTAACACAGTGAAGTCTCATTGTCAGGTTACGTTTTATGAGTCCCTGTTGTTCATTCTGTACCAGTTACTCAAGTACTATAATCAGAGCAGAGACTGTGTTAAATCCCAACAATTCATCAGAAAGAAAGTATATAAACATGATAAACCATGTCACTATCATTTTATATCCTTATTTTTCTTTTTACTCTCCATCTTGGTTTAAGACAAGTAAAGGGATATTTATCACTCCCTGAACAAGAGATCATTAGAGATGTAACAGGATTTATTAAAAAGAAACAGGGAATATAAATGAAAATAATGTATGTACAAATGTGATACTGGCAACAGGGAAATAAAACTAGAACCCTTCAACATGCAACAAGTCCCACCCCCAATGCGACAGACCCACACCCTGACCCTCACCAAAACACCAATACCCAGAAGGATCTCAACCAATCATATTTTCACTATTTTTCAATTTATTTTTTCAATATTTTAAATTTTTTGTCTTTTCTTCCTTCTGATATTTCATGTTTTATTTTATTAAATTATGAATTTACTTTTAGAAATTTCCTAATTAATTTTTGGGGGTTTTTTGGTATTTCATTTTTCTATTTTCACTTTAATTTCCCATTCGGTTTTTTCCTAAGTTTTTTTCATATTTTCGGTTTTTTTAATGGTATTTTCTGGTTTTTTATTTCAGTATTAATGATATTTTCTTATTAATTTTGTTTATTATTTCTTTCCACTTTTTTCTCTTTGCCATTTTATTTTTTCAATATTGAATAAGAACTACATTTTTATAAGTTATTAAAATTATTCTATTACGCTGGTTATTTTAGATCCTGTATTTTATCAATTATTGTATAAGAAAATATCATTCTAATTATTCTTTCATTAAAATTATGTTATTATTAGACCTAATATCCTTGTATGTTTTTTCCTAAACATTTATTTTGTACTTCTATTTTTGTTTGGGGTTTTTTAATTTTTTTTTTTACATTTTCTTAACATTTCTTACATTTTTTACCATTGGGGTTTTATGTATTTTACATTTTTCATTTGGGGGGTATTTATTTTTTTAGTTGCTTTTTATTTTTTTCTAAAAAACTTAGCGGGAGAGGTTCCTGCTCCAGTGGGTCTCACCCTCTGGAATACATTGTCTTCAAGCTGACACAGCTGACCATTTATTGCCAAAGTAGTTTACAGAAGAATATACTCACAACTGCCAAACTGTTTGGCTGCTCTTCGGTGAGGGATTGTGGTCACTCTGCCAGCAGCCTCGGTGATCATTTTCCTGGTGGAAGCAGTGACCTGGGACAGTTGTGGATATAAGAGAGGTAGGAAGTACTTCACAGCCCTTCCCCTGCTCTGGAAAAATCAGCTTTGGTGACTGAAGGCTGCAGCTGTAGTTCTGGGCTGAAAGGTGAGGGAAAGCAAGCTGAGCTGGAGCAGCGCTGGGGCAGAAGCTGCTTTTGGAACCACGGTGCTGCTGAAATGCAGTGTCCTGTCCCTGATACCATCCCTGCTCAAACAATTCTCCTCTGGCATGTTTCTGAATGGGAGGGCTCCCCGAGAAATCAACTCTGTCTGCTTCTGATAACGTCACCAAGAAATGAACACAGGAGAGGAGTTCTACACCTGCACAATGTGGGTTTAGGATCTGAAAACACTGCCTATGTTAAAAACTTACACATAGCTGTGACTCTTCTTAAAAAAGCAAATCCCCAACAGGAGCAGCCTCACTCACAGTCCTTCGAAGACTCACCTTCCGTGAGGTAAAAAGGAGGCACTCAGTGGTGGACAGGGCAGGAAATGTTTGAGAGAGAACTTGAGGTAGTCAATAGAGAATGAACTTACTTAGGTCTAAATGAGGTGACCACACGTGGAGAGGTAGGGAGAATTTTAGGGGTAAGGTCTGAGGGAAGGTGTAGCAGAGAGAAGCGACATCATGAAGTAAATTGAGGAGTGGGCAAATAGGGAAAAATCAGGGATAAAATGTGGAGCAGTATATAGCAGAGAGAATGAGCATTTTGGGATAGTACACAGGAAGGGAAATTTTGGCGGGTCAAATCTGATGCAATCTCTAGGGGAGAGAATGAATATTTGGAGGTAAAAAAGAGGTAATCCTTAGCAGGCTGGAAAAGGCTGGGGGGTTAAAAGGAGCTTATCTCCAGGGAAGAGAAAAGAGATTGAGGTGAAATGAGGTGAGTCGGGGTAAAGAGGTTAGAAATGTTCTGGGTGTTAAACCTGAGATAACCTCCTGGGTAGAGAAGGAATATTTGGAGGCTAATTGAGGCTCTCTGCAGGGGACAAGCAGGGAAAACTCCGGGGTAAAACTGGAGTTGCTCCTTTGTCCCACCAGAGCAGGGGTTGGGGAACAGATGTGGAATTCTGTCTCGCCCTGAGATTTTCTGTCCCCCCTTGAGATTTCCTCCCGGGCTGTGGCAGCGCAGGGAGCAGAAGGGAAACCTGCACATGCCCTGGGCATTGTCCCCTGCCCAATTCAGCCCAGCAGCCAACCAAGGCTCTTACAGGAATGTTTATTCCTTACTCCCCCTTGGGAGAACTTCATTTCCCAACTGCCCCAAGCAGTTCTGCCACCTCTCTGTACTTAGGTTTGGAGAAATGTTTCCTGATATCTCTGCCCNTGGCAGCCGGGCACCAGCGGCCATTCGCTCACCCACCTGTGGGATGGGGAAGAGATCAGAGACAAAACCAGAGCTCAGGGCTGAGACCAGAAGGGTTTAATAATGGAAACCAAGACAAATCTCATCACTTTGTACAAATGACAATACACAACACAAATGACAGGAACAACTGCAGTGATGAGAACAATAATGACAAGGAGAGAGGGAGAAGCCCCAAAACAGACAAACCCTGGCACACCACAGCTCCTGGGAAAAGCCAAGCAAAGGGACAGGAGCTCCAGGCAGCAGGAGGCAGATGTTCCATCCCAGCTTTTTGGGGATGTGGACGAAAGTCCCGGTCCAGCAGTGGGAGTCCTGTCTGCTGCAGATCCCGCACTGAGCCTTGTTGGAGCCCATTGCCTCATCCCAGCCCCCTTCCTGCAGAAAACAGAAAGATGGGATATTAGGAGAGAATCCTTCCCTGTGATGCGGGAGGTGAGGCCCTGGCACAGGTTTCCAGAGAAGCTGTGGCTGCCCTATCCCCGGGAGTGTCCATGGCCAGGCTGGACAGGACTTGGAGGAGCCTGGGCACAGAGTGGAACGAGATGATCCTTAATGTCCCTTCCAACCCAAACCATTATGGAATTCTGTGATGATTCCAGGATCTCTCCCCTGCATTTCTATTGCATCGTTTCATCTCACAGTTAACTCCTCAATTGTAGACAATTTGTTAAAGACATAATTTTAAAATTATTCCAGGAATAAAAATGGGAGCGCAAAACACACAGGAATCATTCCTACGCCCATCAAATACTTATTAACTGGAACTCTATTTCCTTACCCCTATCCTTGCTCATTTGAGCTACTTCACAGCTCCAAATTCCTACTCAAGCCTCTCCCTCTGGGTTCCCTTTTCCACACCTTGCTGGGAAGGGAAGCAGTGGCTCTTCTCCTGAAATGCTCCTTCTGTAAATTCCTGAGACCTGCCCAGACATCAACATGTAACTGCACTGGTTTAACCCCACACACACCCCTCAGAAAATCTACCTAAACAACAAAGGCAGGGATGTTACAAGGACAGCACTCAATTAGGTCACAGTTAAGCAGGCAAAACTGGCACACTAGAAAGGTGTGCACAACCGGCCAATCAAGCTGGGCACCCAACACTCCTGCCCAGGACTGTCAAGCTGCTGGGCACAAGGAGCGGATCGGGAGCACGGGGCTCAGGGCGGGAGGGGAAGGCAGCTCAGGCACCGACAGGGCGTCCCCTGCAATACAATTACCCGTGCCTGGCGCTCCTCGCCCCCTCACCCAGAACCCGGTCCCGGATCACCTCCTCGGCAGTGGAACTTGCCCAGCTGCAACATCTGCTCACGTGTGGCCAGCACGTAAGCAGAGGCACAACGGTTTCTCAGACCAACTCCATGCCAACAGCAGCTCTACCAGGTCATTGTTCCTCGTTCAGACGCCCAGTTCTCACCCATCTACTAAGACCATTGTCCTTGCAAATCCCTGCTGCTTTATTAATTCATTGTTCCTTTTAGAGGTCAGTTTCCTACCAGTTCATCTCTAACACCATTCTCTTCATTGTCCTCTCAACATGCATCACCACAGACCGCACAGGAAAGGCTCTTATTCTTAACTACACTAATATCCACCGCCCTACCTTGCCATGTACCAACTGCCAGGCTTCCAGGTACTCCCAGTCCAACCCCCCTTCCAAAGTCAGCTCTTACTGCAGCTCCAGCGGGCAAAGACAGATTCTTGCACCGTGGCCACAGGCATCCGGAAGGCGAAACCTGAAAATATAAGACCAAGTAAGCAAAACCACCACAGACCACTTTTTCTTCAGGAACCCTCAGTAGATTTCCTTAGAAGTGTGAGGAAAATGAAGAGAATTCAGAAACAAGTCCCAGGCTATATTGTCCAGCCATTTAAGTCCCAATGACAAATGCAAGTTCACAAACAAGCAGAAAGGACTGTCTTCTCCTGCGCAGCCAGGCAAGGACTCCAGTGCACTGGGGCATTTGATCTGCCCTCTCTCATTGCTTAAGGGTATTGAGAAGACATGGGAAAAAAACGGGAGAAACTATCAGGAGTTACTAGACCATATTCTCAGCTTTCTTAGCAACATGCATTTACAACCTGCTCTTCCCATTCACCTCTCTCTGCAATCATCAGGGTACAGGTCATCTCCCAGTTTGGGAGAGGAGCTTTCAACTCTCCTAACCAGCTATCACCTCACCTGGCTTCTTGGAAGCCCTGCAGTGAGAAGATCAGGACCGCCAGTCGGCTTCTTCTGCCGCTGTTCACCTGCGCATGGCCTTCTCAGACGGTAACACCGAAGTCACATGCTGGAAGGCAAAGATTGTAGAGTTCCTTGTACAGAACGATAAACTGAAATCCAACAAAGCTTAAAACAAAGGGCTTGCAAATTACCCTCACTGCTTCAAGTGAGGAAAAAGAAGCGTGTTCATCAATTAGGCAAGCTTCAAAACAATTCAGATCCATAAATCCACCAGAGTTCTAAAGCAACTGCCAATGAACAAAGCCAACTCACCTCTCTCGATGTGGTCACAAGTTCTGCTTTTACTTTCTGCTTTGGGGCAGCCTCTACTTAATTTTGGCCCTTCCACGAATGCCGCCCCTGGCGAGAGAAAAAGACACACATGTGCAGAACAGCACACAACCCTCAAACAAACGTGCAGCATTTACCCAAGAAGCAAAGAATTAAATAAAAAGTAACTTCTTTTCTGACTTGCCCATATTCAATGATGCTGAAATCGGTTTCATTGCAATTGCTATAGCAACATGATAACTGTGCCTGGGAGCTGCCCCAAAAGAAAGGAATAAAGAGCTTAGCAAGTCAAGAAATACTCAGCTGGAGCCACCCTCAAAATGCAGGAACAAACCCTTCTGCACAATAAGTGATTCTTAAAGGAATCAGTTCAAGTTTATTCCAGGAAGGAAAGGGGCACTGTAAAACAGACCAAAGTCATTCCTACACCTGTCAAGTCATTATCCATTGGAAGCCCAGTTCCTGATATCTGTCCACCTTTTTCCTTTCTGGAAAACGTCAGGGTACCCACCAGCTACTTTCAGCCTGGTTTTCTCCCACAGATCCTTTCTCCCAGCTGAAACCTACCAGCATGAATCAGGGATTAGCAGGAGAGAAACCCCTCTGAGGCACTTCAGGGAAGAACACATGGCTCAGCACTTACTGGCAGGCATTTGTTTTCCCCATGACTACTCACGACTGTTGCTCATCTCTCTGAATGTGCCTTAAACTCGGTCATCCTCTGAGGATTCTGAAAAGAGATTTCAAACACACAAATCAAGATCCATGACAAAGAGGATTGTCCACAGAGGCAAAGCAGCGTTGGCTGCTGGGGTGCATTTCCTCCACAGCCCTCACAGATCACCTGGCATTTTCCCGCCAAAGTATTTCCTGTACCCCACAGAGCACCTCAACCTTCACCCACCCTATTTGCCCTGCCTCCTGCCCCTTGCCCATGACATACTTCAGTTTTACCTCCCAGTGTTCATTCTGTTCCCAGGGCATGACCACAGCCATGACTCCCACAGGGCCCATTCTGTCCCCTGCAGCTTCACCTGCTGACACCAGGGAGGGTCCTTTGCCCACCTGGCCCCTCTCCAGCCCCAGACTGCTGCTCCACTCACTCACTCTCTCCAACATCTTCTGGATCCTCCCATGGCACTGCCAAGCAAGGAGGACACAGTCAGCACCCAGGGCCGAACCCACCCTGCTCCACCCATCCCCTGGGATTCCACAGTTGCCAGGAAAATTCTCCAAGGGCTCTGGAATTGCCACAGATACACCCCCTCGGGAAGGTCACCTCCCTCCCCTCTACACCACCTCTCACATTGGACTACAACAACAGCTGTTGTGTCTCCTCCAAACTACCCTGTGTTTCCAGGTAAAAAGGAGATGTCATTACATGAAAGAAAATGGAATCTCTCCTTTTCACTTCTGACCAGGTCCAGGAATCTCAGGCAAGGGAGACACCCCCCTCTTGCACCTTCCTCCAAATGGCCACACCCAAAATTCAAAAGCCCACTTCCTACTCCGCAGCGTGCAGGCAGAGCAGGTCATGGAAACTGCCAAAAGGACCTTGGGCAAAGGGAAACAACAAAAAAAATCAGGGACACCTCTGTCTCCAGGGCTGGCTTTTGCATAAAATAGGGATCCTTTTGAGGAGGGAGGATAGCCACACTCAGACCTCGAGTTGGACTAGGAATCACATGCCATAGCCAACACACCTTGTTCAATGCAAGTTCCAAGAGAAAAAAACCCACCTTTTCAACCTTCCAGCAATACACCTTTACCAACAGTCTGCACAGAGGCTCAGGCAGGAGCCAGGAAACTCTCCTTGTCCTCCAAAGTCCTTCACTGTGCAGCCATGCTCCAGGAAGCGGACGATACTCCAACTCTTTCAGCAACACCTAGAGCCCAACAGCAGCTGCATTTTGAAGAACAATTCAGCTCAAAGCACCCATCGCCTGCTATGCAGAGATCAGTTAACCTCCGTCTCTCGCTCTCCCCCCTACCTATCAGAAAATTTTCCTAAATGTTACAATGACAGCACTCAACTAGGTCATGGTTTAACAGACAGAACTGGCACACTGGAAAGGTGTGCACAACTAGTCAATCAAGCTGGGCACCCAACACTCCTGCCCAGAAGGAGCACCGCTGAGCTGCCGGGCATGAGGAGCAGAACAGGAGCACGGGGCTCGGAGTGGGAGGGGGAGGCAGCTCAGGCACCGACAGGGCGTCCCCTGCAATGCAATGATCTGGGCCTGGTGCTCCTCACCCCCTCACCCAGAACCCAGTCCCGGATCACCTCCTCAGCAGTGGAACTTGGCCAGCTGGGACATCTGCTCACATGTGGCCAGCATGTAAGCAGAGGCACAATGGTTTCTCAGACCAACTCCATGCCAACAGCAGCTCTGCAAGGTATCGCTCCTCTTTCAGAGGCCCAGTTCTCACTCATTGATTAACACAGTCTTCCTTGCAAATCCCCACTACTTTATTAATTCATTGTTACTTTCAGAGGTCAGTTTCCTACCAGTTCATCTCCAAGATCATTCTCTTCATTGCCCTGCCAATGTGTACGACCACAGACCACACAGCAAAGGCTCTTATTCTTGACTAGACTTATCTACACCATCCTACCTTGCCATGTGCCAACTACCAGGCCTCTTGGAACACCCAGTCCAACCCCCCTTCCAAAGTCAGCTCTTACTGCGGCTCCAGCGGGCAGAGACAGATTCTTGCACTGTGGCCACAGGCAGCCGGAAGGCCAAATCTAAAACCAGAAGAAAAAGTGAGCAAAACCACCACAGACCAATTTTTCTTCAGGGACACTCAGCCGATTTCCTTAGAAGGACTAAGATTTCTTTTCCTAAGCTAACATAAGGTGTGGGGAAAATGAAGAGACCATTCAGAAACAAGCACCAGGCCATACTGTCCAGCAGTCTAAGTCCTACTGACAAATGCAAGTTTACAAACTAGCAGAAAGGACTGTCCTCTCCTGCACTGCCAGGCAAGGATCCCAGAGCACTGGGGCCTTTGATCTGCCCTCTCGTATTGCTTAAGACATCCACGCTGGGGACAATCCTCCATAAATGCTTCTGATAAAACTACAAAAGCAAAAAGCATTCTACACGCTTTGGTCTCCTCGCTTGGGGAATTGCCAGGAGTTGTTCAAAGGGAAAGGGCTTGTTTTTCCTCTCCACACCACCCCTTATAAATTGAGGGGATTGTATCGAGAGCCCCGCAAAGCACAGGTTCTCTCACAGAGTGCAGAAGTGCTGTACAGACACTGCCGCTAAGAAAGCTCTTCTCTGATCAGGATATTAACTTCTCACATGGGGCAGATGCTGTCAAAGAGCAGAGACAGGACCTAGAGGATAACCGTTCTTTTCCTTTGACAGAACCTCCAGAAGGATAAATCTTTCCTTTAGCCCATGATGGAGAAGGTCTCGGTCATCATGGACCATCTGAAGACTTACCATCCTCAAGAAAACCCATGGTCAGAGTCATTTGACCCAATACAGGAAGGCTCAAAGGAGCTGTTTGATTGCTAAGTGTTTACTTCCATGGACAGGGAACCTTGTTAGATCCAGGAGCCAATCCCTGTTCAACAATAAATGTCCCCAAGGGCTTGTGCCCAGAACTGCCCCCTGTCCCCTCTGAGGGAATCAGGGAGGGTGAGAGGGGATTTTGTGCGGCTTCTCTTGTTCTCCTGTTCTCTGGCAAAGACCTGGGAACATGAGAACAACCCTCATCCGATCCCTCTGCAGCTGGTCTCTTGAAGCTTCTGTCCCATCAGTCTCTTGCTTAACTTGCATTTCCATCCCTCACAGTGGCCGTGACACCGGTCAGGAGCCGGCGGGAAAAACAGAGTCCGAGCTCTGGGCAGGCACAGGGGGCTTTCCCCAGAGTGAATCCAACTGCTGCCCATCAGCCCAGCCGGGGGGGGATCTGCTTTGGCTCCTGGCTTCTACCAGGGAAAGAGGGAAGGGGGGACTGGCTTGTCCAGAGCTCACCTACAAAGTGAAAAAATGGGAATCTGTGAGTACGGGGCTCCTCAAGGAACCTGCTGGAAGTAGGGAACCCCAAATCTCCACACTCTGGGTGGAGCCCCAGCCTCTAAACCAGCACAAACCCGTACCCCAAAATGAACCCTGAGAGACCAAAGAAGGGTCACTGTCACCATGGAAAGGCAAAAGGGATTGTCTGGGACTTGGATTGTCCCTTGGGGGTGCTGATTGCTGGGATTTAGAGAATTCCACACACTGCATTGCCAGATTTTCCCCTCCCAGGGGCTTTTGCTGAC
>WEKX01000693.1:0-18491 GCA_013390025.1 Pitta sordida
TGCCAACACTAGAGCAGATCAGCCTTGGCTTTATCACCAAAGACTGGGACTCAACAACCCCATTGTGTGAAACTTGATCCAGGGCTGCACGGAATTCCTGGCAAGACAGAACACTGAAGACCCCTTGCAACACCTAATGAATCAAAAATGACTTCCCTATCACTGAAGCTATGGGAAGGAAACATCCCAAGTTAGCTATTTAGTCTAAAGAAAAGAAAAATCATTAGTTTTTAAAAATTGCAGCTCAGATACTACTTAAAATAAGTAACACGAAACTATCCTAACATATACAGGAAATGTGTGCAGGATTAACTTTTAAGGTCTGCATTTAAGCAGAACTACATCTACAACCACTAACGGGGCAAATCCAGTTTACTGGAGAGAGCTACACCAGAGAGCACTTCCACTGCTCTGCAAGAATGGTTTACATTTACAAAGATGGTTTATATTTACAACATATGACCCAACAGGGCAGTATTTTCAATCCATTCCCCACAGAAATACCAGCACAAAGACGTTCCACATTAGCATTCAGAGTTTTCACATGAAGAAGGTCAAAACCCACATCTACTTCATTCAGTCTTATAAAGGTCAAGGAAAGCCACACAGCAGCAAGCAATCCCAATAAATGTAATTTCTCTCCTGATCACTTACATTGGAGTTGGCGAAAATTGAATTTGAGTTGGCTACAGAATATTCCGCATTAGTCAAGTCTTCATTGCTCTGGTAAAAGACAGAAATAATTTTTAGAAATAGCACAGTCAGTGAAGCACACTATGTCCAATACACAGCAATGTTACTTACAGATTTACTACTAGGTCCATGTAGAAAATAATTCAGCGCTTGTGGGTCCCTTAAGGGGAAGAAAAAAAATAAAAAGTGTTAACTTCTTTAGAAGTGCTTTCCATTAATGAGGCTCAGCCCCATACTGTAATTATACAAATCAGGTTTTTACTATAAACACGTTTCTTTCACTGAATCCAATGCAAAGTTGAAAGCTTGTATCATCTGGGGATCTGTGTTTCAGTATCAGCACAATTTTCAATTCTTGACCCTATTTGTGGCCATTGTGACACAGCAATTTCAAGCAATAAGCTGTCGACCACAAAATTTTAGTTGCACTCTACTTGACTCCCCTTTAAGAGGGTGTTACTCACACTCTCTTAAAACACATGGTATTATACGACAGCCCACAGCACAAAACCACCAAATAACATGAGAACTAGAACAGGAGCCACCTCTTCTACAGCTAAACTATAATGCCCTGTTTGGCTAGTGTCCAACAATAGAGTATTTACAAACCTGAAACTTTGACATGTTTTTTGCCACTCTTAACGTATGTTAATAAAACCATATGATTGCCGGAATAACAGTCCCCTCATGGAGAAAAAAGTGGCACCTTTTCCAAGTGAAATCAACCCCAGAAATAATTGGCTAAATACTATGAACTTCATCAACCTATCACTGTCATTGACTAAAACTCAGATTAAAAATGTGGTCTGACAGAATGAGCGTGGAAATTCAAACAAAAATACATTAATAGACAAATACAGACCAAGTAAAAACAGTAAAAGACTATGTTACATGGGATTATTCTAAAGCAATAATTACACAGCACTTCCTAATGTCCATCAGCATAAAGAGTAAACTGCCATGAATTTACTTGAAAACATGTTTATTAATCAATGAGTAATAATAAAGCATCTTTTAGAAGCATTGAAAGCATTCATCCTCCTAGAAAATAAAGAGGAAGTCAAAGATCTTGCAAGTTGACAACTACTCTTCCCAAAGCACAAACACATCTCTACTCCAACTTTTTTCTTTAAAAAAAAAATTAACTGTTCATGTGTTTACAGAAGATGTGCTAAATAATATTTGCCGAGGACTTCACGGTACTATTATACTTATAACATCGGTTACTTATATTGTAAAATGAAAGTATCATTTCCATGGTAAATGACACTGAATGTCAAGAATTAAGTAGCACATAACTCATTATCTTGTATGGGGCTCTACCATCCTTACATGTTTTATCAGTAAAATAACCAGGCCATTTCACACTAATTACTCTCACTGTCCTTCAATCACAAAAAGTGCAATTAAAAATTAAGAACACTTCATCACCTTAAATATTGTCTTTAGTAGGGAAAGAATTTTAAAAGGCACTTATCAAATCATAGATCAGGTGAAAAAAAAAATTTGTTTTCTATTCTTCTAGAAGCTTAAGACAATAATTGCTGCCAGCAGCAGGAAGAACACTAATTTTTCACACAAACACTCATCTGTATAGAGAGCACTTCAGCTTCTGGCCCACCTGTGATCATGGAGTAGGATCCTCATGATTCATGCTCATGACAGAGCACTTAATTGTGCCATGATCATCTGTATGCTCCGAGCAGGAAGTGTTTCCGTGTGGCCACAATCAGGACCCTCAGACAACATCACACTTCACAGAATGCCACTGTGGGCCAACACTGACAGTGCTTTTGCTGCAGCATCCAGAGCAACCCTTGAACTACAGCAGCCACTGTGGCAGTACAGTCGGGCTGGCTCAAGTTAAAGCTCTCACTGGTTTCACTGGACATTTTCAGTGCATGAGGAAACTACAGTGACTAAATTGCTTTTTACCTAAGACAGTAAAAATTCTTGTACGAACTGAAAGTGGTCACTGAGCAACTGCTCAGAGACTGAGGCCAGCCTAACTTTGTGAACAGAGCACTGCACATGAAAAGCTCAATTCTTTTCTTTCTCGTATTACAGCATATTATCTGTTCTTCAATACCGATGTGCACAGTAGCCAAAGGAAGGTTAAATCACACACAATCCACAAAAACCTGGCTCATTCTTCAGCTATCTCAATTACTTTTTTAGATTTTTTACATTCTCATATAGAATTATAAAATCCCAAATAGATCTGTTATGGAAATAATGGGGGGGGGAGAGGGAGACAAAGAAAGCAAACAAACAAACAAAAACACTAACCCAGAGGACTATTTGAAATCCTTGATTCTATTAAAATCAAGTACCTTTGAGCAAAATGCTGATAAATTCTTGTCCATTGTGAATACTTAACAGTATAGGAAGCAATTCTTTTTTCCTAACATTTAGATGCAAACATGTATTTATGATTAAGAAAAAATAAGTTCACTTTTCCCTTTAAAATACAAGCACAGTATAAAAAAAAAATCTAGTTCCACTACTCAAAAATAACAAGATCTTTAGGTTTTTATTTTAAAAAAAACCTTTACTTCCAATGAAGCTTGTGACAACATCCCCAGTAACCCGCTTCAACACTGATCTGATATTACCAGTAGTTGAGAAGAGAATCCAGACTCTATGAAGACACATTCCCCAGCCTCTCCTGAGGAGAACGTCAGCCAGGGAAGGGTCAGCTGGTGTACACCGGGACTGAAGCCTTTTTTCATTTGCCAGTCACTGCATCTTCAGACAATACTGAGATAGAATCACCTTCTAGAAGATGGTTTTGCAAAATTACTATTCCCAACTTTTCTGCAATAATTGGTTATGGAAAACTTACCCAATAAGATCAAGGAGACAGGATTCATCATCATCATCATCCATGACAACTAGAACGAAGAAAGAGAGGATGGATATTTGACATTTCAACAAGGAAATCAATTTAGAATATCCCAGCATTTTTTATTAAACAATTCATGAACTTGACAGTTGTTTACTACTGGAAAAGTTCTTAAATAAATCTGCACCTTCTACAGACATCTGCTGACTTATCTTCAAATCAAATTCAGTCACATGCAAAGATTTACAAAATCCTGTGCAATGTTTTACCATCTAGGGGATTATCAGAATTTTAAACTGGAGAAAGACAAATTATTGACCAAACTGATTAAACAGAATTCCTATGACTTAAAGAAGTAAAAATATCAACATCAAATGCAATCTAAGACTCCAATTCAAATGCTCCTATAGGAATTTATTCCCAGTTAATCTCAGTGAGGGAACAACCAAACACTACAGAACTTTCAAAGGCTGTTACAAAGCAGTGACTACAATACTGCAGAGACAAAAAGGTAAACAAATTTAGGGCAACATCATGAAGGTGATATATCATGGGTCTAGAACTGAAACAACAGCCAAGACATGACAAAGCACTAAAAAGAACATTATTTTCTAACAGACCTTTCTTAGCAGTAGCTGACAATGTGGCCACCGACAGCTTATCCTCAGCAGTACCAAGAAGTGGACATAAATGAACTTATGATTAACAAACAGTACAGAGTTCTGACAGTCCTTTGGGAATTCATCTGCACTAGCCAACCTGAGGGCAACTATTCACTCACTGCGTGCAGACCACTTCCAGCCTCACCATATCATGACCAGCAACCTTCTTACACACTGCCTACTCTGTCAGGTGCTGTCCCTACCAAATGTATTCCATCACTCTCTCCTCTGATCGCTGTTCCTTCGAGGTCCTGTTTGATTATCCTGGGCTCTCGTGGTCACCATAACTTTCAGAATATCATCTGAGACTCTCTTCTCCTTGGTTCTTGTCAGTAACTCTCATGACCATCCCTTCTAATCCACCAGCTCAATCATCAACTGATGCCAGCATTTCCAAAACCTCTTGATACCCTGACTTCCATTAAGTTATCCAGTGTCACCTTTACAGTATGTTCTAATCACATCAAGTTCATCACTGCATTCCAAGCTTGTTTTTTTCTCAACTTCCCATAAAAATTCTGCTATCACACTTATCACTCAAATGAACTAATACAGTTTTGGCTTTAACTGATTTTACTCTTATTTCTTGCCAAATAGAAACTTACTCTCCCTGACCAGAGATCTGTCACACACACACATTTCTATAATGACTGAGACCATGAAGGGACCGGAGCTCCCATTATACAAGAGGCCTAGAGCACTGGGAGCATTCTGCCTGGGAGGGCTAGGGGAGAAATTTAGCTGCGAGTACAAATATCTGTTGGGAAGGAGTTATGAATACTAAGCCAAAAACTTCTCATTGGTATCCAGTGAACGAATAAGAGGCAAGGGGTACAAATCAAACCAATATAAACCAATGAAGTCTACTCAAACATAAGAAACACTTATGATCTAGATGTAGATGATAGGTTAGTTGGATTATAGGTTGGACTAGATGATCTTCAAGGTCCTTTCCAGCCGTATCTATACTGTGACACTGTGATACTTTAGTTTTTTTAAAACCTCTGAGGGTAGTAAAGGTTTTCCAGAAAAATTATGGAATCTCCATCCTTGGAGATGCCCAGAACCCAGCTGGACCACAGCCTTGACCTGACTGTTCTGGCAGAACCTGCTGTGAGCAGGACAGGGGATGGGGTGATCTCCACACATTTCTTACCACCTTGGCTATACTGTAATTCTGTAACCTCTTTCCCGAAATTTTTCTATACTCCACTGATTCTGAAAATAGTTTATTATGCTGTAGATTAGCAGAGGGTACTGTGTCCTCTATACTGCACAGCCTTATTTGGATTTTTAATTTATCTGTGCTTTAGGGTTACAGTCAGGGCGAAGCAGAAACAGGACACACGTCGTTTTAAGGATCATTCAGTATCACCTATCTGGGAAAACAGGGAAACAAAGCATGGCTACAGAGAACTACCTCAAATGTTGACAAAAACCAGCATTCATGAGCTCATTACGCACCTTAAGTAACTTCTCCTGTGACTCAGTATTACCTCTGGTTACTGTTGCATAGACCCACCAGCCTGATCCCGCCATTTAACGTTACGCAAATGGCAGGACGCTGTACGACGTCATGAAACATACCAAGAACAAATTAATGTGCAATTAGCATTAAGTGATCAGCATTCTGCTTTAACTGTACTGTTAGTACTACAGTTATACCCCCTCGTTTGCGAGGGCGGGCGTCGGCAGCCCCGGCATGGCGTACTGGCCCCATGGCCACGCCATGCCAGGACGCCTGGGCATGAGCACCAGGGTCGGGGGGAGGGAGCAGCAGCGCTGGGTTTGAGCTGTGAGCACACAGTCGCAGCAGCCCAGAGAAGCCCATAGATTGTCGGGGCGGGAGGGGTGTCTCCCGGGTTAGAGGGGGCTCAGAAACCTGGCTGCTGCCACCATGCATGCTCGCCATTCCTCCGCGGTGGGGAAGGGGTGTCCCCGGGAGTGGGGGGGGGGCGGTATCAGAGTTTCCTTCCCTTTAACATCCACCGGCCCCAGGAGAGGCAGTGCTGCCCGTATGGTCCCAGAGGGCAGGGGAACAGAAGCCTCCTCCTGGCGCAGCGACAGCTGCCCCCTCCCAGCACACAGCGCTTGCCCGACCTCGTCTGCCTCTCTTTCGTGGGGCAGTTTCCCGGGTCAGGGACGGGGGCACGGTGCCACCATTGCGAGCCTCCTCCCCACAGGGTGGGGTGAGCCCCACTCCACAGGCACTGCGGCACTGCCCCTTGGCAGAGCAGAGGCACCGCGCATGTGTCGGCCTGGGAACCTCGCAAATGGTTGAATCAAAAGTGCGATAAATTCTCCTCGCAAATGGGCGGGGTCGTAATGCAGAGGTCGCAATGTAGCGGGGATTCACTGTACTTACAGAAAGCTGTTATTTCCTCTAACAGCTGAAAGCATATCCATCTCCTCTCAAGAATAACATTCCAAACACTAGTAGCTAACCAGAGGTAAAAATCTATCAAAAGTCACTGTTATCTTTGCCTCCATACTGCAGGCCTACTTTTGAATATCCCATCCCATGTGTCTACGGCAATATTGACAGCATTATTTGAATAAAATGTCTTTGCTTTACCTAGACAAATATTTTCTGTGATTATATTATAATAAGGGTTCACCACTAGCAAAAGGGACAACCGAGGACTTTGTTCAATCAATACTCCTATGGGTATTAAAACAGCTAACATAAATTAGGACAAATTTGGCAATTTCACTGAATTCTTCAAAACCTGCATATAACAATCAAAACGGAAGGAAAATAAAATCCATGCAAACACCGATGAGAGAAAATTTAATGGTAATACATATTATTCACTATTACATCCTTTAGCTGAACATACAGTAGGCTTTATTACATGATACAAGAAAAATCTAAAACTTTACAAGTTTACAATGGACAATAAACCTCAAAACAACAACTGCATTTTTTATAAACACCAAGAATCACAAGCAGTTTCCTCCTGAAGTGCATCTTCCTAACAAGCTTTAACAATATGCTCATCATCACTAGCAGAATTCTGTCACATGTGAAAAAAGAAATACGTCACCTTTTCATTTCTTAAGGCTGGTTTACCAAAGAGCTAACCTGTATAAAACCATCCTCAAGTTTTCACAGAGCTGACCAGGGTACCATCACAGAGCCAAGTAGCATACACAATTCCCATCACCATTCACTGAATAAGGGACTACATGCTCCCCCACCTCAAAAACTGCACATAAAGCACAAACAGATCACTGCCATCTTGTTATCCCCAAAAATCATCACGGGGAATTAACCAGATGCTGCATGGAAGTGCTTTTGTCAAGTACCACAGGACCAACATGCAATTTGAACTCACAGGGGTGAGTTCACCACACGAACCCAAGATTGACAAAAGCACGTAACTCCATGTTGCAGTTTAATGTGGCAGGCAGCTAAACACCCCACAGCCACTTGCTCGCTCCCCTCAAATGGAATGGGGTAGGGAATCAAAAAGAAAAAGGGCACCCTCAGGTGCTGAGATAAACACAGCCTGATATGACAGAAAGAAAAGGGGAAAATGATTACAATAACAAGAATATGCAAAACAAGCAATGCACAATGCCCGCCACCTGCTGACTGATGCCCAGCTCAATCCAAGCAGAGGGCCATCACCCACCAGCCAACTCCCCAGTTTGATGATGCCCATGACACCACATGGCACAGGATATCCCTCTGGTCAGCTGCTGTCAGCTTTGCCGACTGTTTCCCCTCACCGGTGGGGTGAAGTGAGAAGCTGGAAAGTCCATGGCTTAGAGCAAGCACTGCTCAGCAACAACTAAAATGTCAAGAGTGCCATAAACATTATTCTCATCCTATACCCAAACCAGCACTGTACCAGCTACTAGGAAGAAAAGTAACTCCATCCCAAAACCAGGGCCACATTAGTCTTAGCAGCCTGTTGTGCCTGATGCTGATGTTCTTCTGTGGCTTGAGCCCTTGGTACACGAGCATCTACATGACATAACTCCACAAGGAGGTCCTACATCTCAGTAGCAGTACCTTGCCACAACATGGCAGCTCGGATGGGTTTGACTCTTACTTTGCTTTTAGCAAAACCAGCTTTTGAAGGATTGTGGATTATTTTCTTCCCTTTCTCGAAACCTCTACTGTTGAATTGCCACATATGATACTGCAGATGTTCTGGAGCTTCATCTTTTTCCAGTGCAGTCTGGATCTGACAGTAGGGCTGTGTTTGTGCCCCTGGAGCACTCAATTCCAGGTGTAGTGGATGCCCCTCCAGGTCAAAGAGAACTGGGGCCTGCCCTTTGCCACCCAAGGGATTGAGGCAAACACACCAGCAGGACCCACCAACTGTGGCCTGTCACTAGGCTGCCTTCAACTCCAGTTCACAGGCAAGTCCTAGCAGTTCCAGCACAGCAGCTCTCAGTGGCAGTGTGACTTCATTCAGGCCACGGCAGTTTACTGTTAGTCTCCATTCTCCACCAGACTTTCACACTGGCCATATGGGAATGCTAAGAATGAATGAGCCCTGCTGAGATCACTCCTTGGCATATTATCAACATTACTCTTATCCTAAATCCAAAATACAGCACTGTACCAGTCACTAGGAAGAAAAAAACCCCTTTATCCTAGCTGAAACTAGAACTCTGCAGGTTTAAATCTTTTTAACTGATGTCTATTTTCAACAATGATTAGCAAACAATTAATGTCCTGCTAATTTCAGGAGAGCCACAGAGAAGGCGAACAATCAGATGGAGTATTTGCACACCCAAAAGCAACTACTCATTCAGTCTACTCAGAAAAGAGAAATTTGAGGAACACATGACCTTGACACAGATGATCATTTAAAGTGTGTTAATAAAAGCAAGGTTGTCCCGTGGAATTTTCGTAACACATTTTCTACAGCAGAAATAGTAGAAAAGTTTGCCACTTCTCTCTTGCCAACTATTTTTTCAGGTTTTCTGTCCTCCTCACTACTGGTTAACATACAGTGAGCCAAAGTAATGATTGATGTACGAAGTTGATATAAACCATATTAAGTGAGGACAGTTTGAAAACAAAACTTGACACAATGAGTGGAATTAAGAGTTATGTAGCTTAGACCAGTCATCTCCAAAGTGGGGTGTGTGCAAGACAATCCAACGGGGCACAATAAAAAAAACCACTACAACTTCAGTTGTACATGCTTGTAACATGCAAATATACATATATTGGGGGTGGATGCTCAAAAAACTTACCAATAGGGGTGTGGAATCAGAGAGATTTGGAGACCACGGGCCGAGACTCAAACATTGACTCAACGCTGTGTTTGGATCAGCTGACAGGGACTTCAGCCAGTGGACAAGGAGTGTGGGGAGAGGCCCCAGGTGAGGCTTGTCTGGGCCACGGAGGCCCATCAGTGATCCAGGGCACTGACAAGAGGCCTGACTAGAGACAGCTGGGGGAAAATACACTTCAGGAAGGTTGATACAACCTGCTGGAGCACTGTTCCAATGTAGCCTAACAAATATCGAGTTATCAATACTAGTATACAGTGTCTTTATAAAGAAAAGAAAAAAGCAAACTGTTTATAAGAAGCAGGCCAAACTCAGCTCTACTGGTGCATCCAACTAATTTACAAAGGGTAATCTTCACTAATTAGTCACAACCCAGCACAGATACACCCTACAGCTTACTGGCAAAGCCTCTACTGTTCTATTTCATACCTTTGCTACAACACTAGTGAATCCAGCACACACTTCTCCTTGGGTCACGTGTACCTGTGCAGGCAGCAGTGCCTACCCTCTGGGAAATAACCGGAGCGCCCTTTATCACACACTCCCGAACAGAATATTGTAAGAGAAGTTGAAAGTAATGAAACTGACGAGGAAATCCCAAATACTAAAGCCAGTCCTCTGGGAGACACTTAAAGCCTTAAAGCCTCCGCCTCCATTTCCGCGCTCTGAGCAAAGACCAACAAAAGATGAATAGACCACTCCTGCCCTCCTCTCATCGCGTTTCCCCACACAGCTCAAGGTTTTGAACAGCCACGTGGAACAGAAAATTGATCTGATAAAACACATTGAGCTGTTTCAATTCAGATTAACTTTTTCGTTTGGTTCTGGCTTGCCACGGGGCTACAACAGTGCTAGTGCCAGCAGCACAGAAGAAGAGGAACAGGAATGAGGAAGCAACGCAGTTTTACATGGGGGGAAGGCAGCAGTGCTTCAATCAGCTTAAACAGGTACAACCATCCCCTGCACAGGAGCCGCAGCACAGGCAGCAGTCGAGTAACTCCCTTCCACTCAGCACTTGTGAGCTCCCAGCTGAAACCCGTGTTCAGTTTTGCCACACACGCTCCTCTTAAAAGAAACACAGAACAACTTGGAGGTGTAAAACAGAGTGCAAATAAAATCGTGGGGACACATGAGGGAACTATCTTTCTTCAGTCTGGACAACAGAAGGCAAAGCCAGGTGCTACCTGCAGCCTGCCACCAGCTAAAAGGGGCACTAAGATGAGCCAAGATAGCCTCATCTCATCAACACACAGCAAGACATGAGGCAACAGCCAAAACGTGCAACACAGAAAATCCCAACCAGTTGTAAGGGGAAAAAAAAGTTCACAAAACAAGAATATTCAGCAAGAGGATGGAATCACTATCTTCGGAAGTTTTCAAGACTCTAATTGCCCTGACCAGCCTATCCCAACCGTGAAGCTTGTTCTGCTTACAGCAGGTGGCAGGGCCAGGCAACCTCCAGGGCTCCTAAACTTTTAATCGCCACGCTACACAATCCACAGCACCATGCAACACATGCAGGGGCGGCAATCTACAGTGTCATGAAAACAAGACTTGTCCAGGAATGGCCCAACTATTCACACAGGCTCTACATACTGAATATGATTTTTTTTTAGCTCAAAAAATGTGAGCATTTAAACCACTGTAAAGACTGGGATTTAAATTCACTCGGATTATATTCAATCTTCCCACATGAGAATTATTTTTCTTTCTCAAAGTCACTTTGAATTTCAGACAATGTTAATTCATCGCTTCAGATACAAAGCAATAAAATACTGTTTTCACATTCCGTAAAAAGCCAAAAATAGTGGCTAGATTAGAACAACATTTAGAGCAGTACCCTCCAAAAGTGTGATGCAATCAACACCCAAACGTGGTAGGCTACAAGTAAATAAATTTGTCTGCAAAACCGCTGGAAAAACGACCAACTTGTCAGTTTTGTGCAAATACACAGGATCGATTCCTGACTGGCAGCACGCTGGCACATGACTTCCGAGAGTGAACGCTGACCTTTGGAAACCAGTGCTTTGGAGCAAGGTAATGACTACTGTAGTTAAACCTGTAGAGCCGGAGATAATCAAACTTGCACACCGTAACGTATGTGGCACCTGAAGCAACTACTGTTTGAATTAAGATACACACCCACTAGTCCTGACAAGTTCAGTAAGACTTTGTACACATCCTATCAGCAGTTCTGACAGCATCTCTCTCAAGTTTTACCATGAGCCTGATCTAGCAAATCTTCTGTATTATTCTGTTGCTCTACCATTCTCCCTCTAGAATTCTGATCTCCAATTCCAATATTAATCGTAACTTCACTATGGAACAGCTGCATAAATACTTGTCACTGTAACAACAATCACCAAAATAACAAATCCAGCAATCACTTCAAAGAACCCTACAGTAGTGGACCGAGTTTGTTACGTCAAATTTGTGGTGTTTTCATCCCTCACAACCTTTCTGAACATGGAGGCAACACAACTCCATTAACCCAATACAAGCATCCATCCCTTGTTAAAGTTACATTCAAGGATGGCAGCAGCACTAAGTGGTTCCACTCTGACTGCAGAGGTCAAACACCCAGAACTGAAGTCCTTTTCTCACACAAATTTCCACCACAACTGTCATTAATTTTCTGAGAAAGAGCTAATAAAGTAAGAAATTTGGGATTCTAACTTGGTAATGCAGTGCAATATGCAAGCGTTAACTTTCTAAACATACAAAAATGTGGTTTTATTCCAAGACACCAATTCTGAGTAGTACTTTTAAGACAAACTTACAGTGGTTGAAATTAGCTGTGGAACTGAATTCAACCATCAGTATCTCAAAGACAACTGTATGCAACAGAATTTGAGAAGAAACTGATAATTTTAAACATTCAGAAGAACGATGCAAAACCCTTCTAGAGAAATCTAGTCAAAAATATAGGAACTATTTGGGAGTCAGATAATTAGCAAGAAGAAAAGGAACACAGAAGTGCTAGGCACAGCACTACGTACCCTCATGGTTTCTAAGTCCTGGCAGGAGATGAACACATCAGAGGACAGGCAGGGTCTTTGCACAATTGTGAAGCACCAGCTCCACACACAGAGGGGCAAATAAAAACCACACACTGAAGTACAGACAACCTACAGCAGGCTGTTTATCTGACTCTTGTCTTCTACTTTCCCTTAGTACACCATTGAAAAAAAAAATTACTGATTTGAGTTCAACAGATGTGGTAACTTGTCAAACTTCCAGAAACTACAGTATTATTTTACAATGTTAAGGATAAAAAATGGAAATGTGCATTTCAATTAACAGTATGTATAATAGTAAAGGCCAATCCAGCTACAGTCAACAGACTAAGTACATGTTTGAACTCCCACTGTTGCTGTCTACAATCTGATTTCCCTCAGACGTGTATGTTCACCACGAAATTTCTAATTTATTCAACACCGGTTTTTTTTCCTACTGCATCCAGAGCTCCCCTTGGCAACACCAAAATCTTAACAAGACTTCCATCAGGAAACAGGCATTTCAAATCACAGAGAGAAAATGTGGAGTAACCCCAGCCTGGAGGTCAGGACGCTTACATCCCGCATGGGACTCCCCAGGCTCAGCCCATTTCCCCAGCAGTGACTTTCCTCATCACTATGCTGTGGCCTAGTTTAGGCTCTTGCTTCTGAGCTGCTCCACTGCATACGAAATTCCTCAGGAATTTCAATATTCATAAAACATTTTGAACGGTCCTGGTTTCATCCCAAAAGAGGCAAAGGAGGAGGTGTAATCTCAACAGCTCCTTAGGAAAGGAATGTTCTCCTGCCCAAAGGATACGAGATGCTCTTGAGAAACTACCCCGTGTGATAACATATGCTAATAGTCTGCATTATTTGTGCAACACGACACTTCAAGGAATGTCAAGTCAGTTCTTCAAATGTTTCTACCTTGTTTCAACCAGAGAATACTTGAATCATCCTTCTCGTTCTGTGCCGCTTTCAAAGATACTGAAAAAACCACAGTCACAGAATGTAACTTCCTTATGAGCTGATCATTTCTCAAATTATTTATAAAGCAATGCCAAATTAATCCTTTTTCATTGCCACTCTAGTCCACACTATTTTATAAAAACAAAAAGCAAAAAAAACGATCGCCCAGCCACAAGGATGGCTCAACACAAACTAGTGTCTGCTAACGATTACCAACAATTAAAGCTGACACAATGATTTAAACTACTCTTAGTTACTATGTTCTAGATATCAACCAAAATATGAATATGATGAATTGACAGACACGTAACTAATTCAGCACTGTGGTCCATATCAACATCCCCAAAGCCAGGCTGAAAACCCTTGTGACCAACCCCGTCCTTCAAGCCAATGGAGATTTTGCAACCCGAGTGTGACCTCAGTGAGCCCGAGGCATTTTTTTGTAGTTGACTTATCTTAATAAACTCAAGCTTCAACCAGACCTTGAAATTCCACACTGGAATCAAGTTCACAGTAAAACTACGCCAAGTTCCACTGGAGACAAGGCACAAGATCAACCCTTGCAAAAACGATCGGTCTCTTTCAATGAGGTCAAGACGTTCTCCTGGGGCCTCCCCTCTCTTCACCTGACCTCCTTTATACTTTCAATGAAACAAAGGATCTTGTATTAAGTTTTGACAGTGATTTGCCCACTTTCTTTCCATTCCTTTTGGTAAGGTTTCCTTTAAGTCAGAGTAACATTGCGAGCAAGTCTAAAACATTTTAAAAACTAGTGCAAGAAAATAGAGCAATTAAAAATACCGGTAAGTCTACTTGTGACAGTTACCAATTTTTGTCTAAAACCTCAGTTCTCACACAAAGCAAAAAGAATACAGACACAGTAGTTGTTTCTTTCCAACAAAGAACACGGGAGCAAACGTACGCTTGAAAATAAAGACACAGATATTCCCTTAACTATGTGATGACCTTGGAAAAGTTCAGGATGGTGCTTATGCATTTATGCTGGTGCTGCAAGGACCTTAATCAAACTGCCCACACCAACTTTCAAAACTGAGTGGCAGGTCACAATGAATGTTAGAACGTTTTATTAAACTTGCTGCTTTTCCTCTACCACAAGAAAGCAAAATACACTTGTTTCTGTAGACAAACGCCGTGTCTGTGCTGGAGTGGGTAAAAAAAAACCCATAAAAAAACCTTTCAAGCACAGATGCAGCTTGTTCCAGCTGAACTACCATAAGAAATTACGCCAACTCTCTGAACAGAATGAATTACATCATCAAAGAGGCTCCTGTGTCTGGACTGTCACTACTACTCCGGCAGGAATGACACATTTTCACGCTCTCGCTGTTCCATCTGCGCTAAAAAGCACCTGCCGTTAGATTTACCGCAAGCCTAACGCAGCATGAAAAGGCTCCATCATTGACCACTAGAACCACGGTGTAAAATCTAACTTCAGTTACACAGATACAACTTTTCTGGAACCCACGTGCAAGCGTACCAGCAAAACTCTGGAAAATCCATGCCTCCAAAGCTCTTCCAGCTCCAGACTATGGACTTTGGTCCTTGGAGGAAAGTGGAAATGCAGCTTATACTAGGAAAACGTCGTAGGTTTCTTCCCAGCAAACTAAATACATAAACTCTACTGGAAAAGGACAGATGGAGGTGCTGGGGCAGGAAAACTGCACATCTCTTAAAGTGATGTAAATACTTAAGTTATAGTAAAACAACTACATCTGTGATCTCAACCAAGTCCACACATATACGTACTGAACACATTAATCACTCAAGAATACAGGTGTAATATACCAAAAAAGCCCATGAAGTATGAACAAAGCAAGAACACAGCCAGGTACCTGAGGATCACACAGTTTCTCCCACATCTTCATTAGTTTCGCAAATTAATGAAAAAACCCACAAGTAAAAAAAGAAAATCTGACAGACATTAGGGCATAGCAGAGAAATTTTATTATATGAAAATACACTGCTATTAAAAAAATAATTCACTGTCTTGGGCCCCAGATTACAAAATTATAAGACAATCACTTCAAGAAATATGAAATAAGATTTCTGAAATACATGAAAAATTACTGTACTCCACACTCAAAAGATTTGTAAACAACTGAAGTTTTACAGCTGGTGTATCTTTTGAAGCTAGAATGTTAACATGGTTGTCCCCATGAAAGTCCTCAAAAAACACGGTTTATATCCAGACAATTTTTTTTAGTATATCCAAACAATGAACATGAGTATTTCACACAAATGGCTTTTTAAATCCTTCAATGCCAACATGCAAAGAATTTAAATATGCTCAAAATTAATCCAAAATTTTAAAAACCCCTCCCACTTCCTTCAGGAACAAACAAGGGGCATAGAGATGCCTTGCTCTGATGTGCCAAAAAACAAACCGAAGAGCTAAAAAAGCACTCCACACTCCTTCCTGGGCACAGCAAGAGTTGGTCTGGCAGCACATTTGCTCTTCCCGAGTACAGATGTTGTTGGTATTAAACTCGAGCCTCATGAGCATTGAACATATTATACAGAAACGTAAAAACAAACACCAGTGGTTTTCATTAAAGAAAGGTATTTTCGGTGCTCTCCCTAAAAACAGACCCAACCCAAAACTTTAAGAGTATATTAAGATGGAGCTGTCAAATTCAGTCATCTGGAAAAAGGCACTGCTTTCTGTGAGACATAAAAGAGTGATAAATATCTGAAAAAAATGCCAGTGTGTCCGCCCTCCTTCCCCCAAAAAACCATTTTTGCCAGCACTTTTAAAGGGACTGACGGCTCCTCAAGGAAGATTACCTTGCCCCAATGCCGTAGCACATTTTTTTTTAAGGCGAGTTTCTTTTTTTAATGTTATGCTTTATTTTTCGGTCATCGTCCAAAAGAAGATGCTCTTTCCAGTCTCCTTCCCCTTTCTACACTTTGAATGTCAGGAAACAGTTATTTTAAAGGCAAGAAAACAAAGTTTTTTTAAGGGACGTTCACAGCCTTTAGCCTGAGAGGACGGGTCCCCGTGAACCAAGCACGTTTAAACCCCCTCAAGACAATGACACAGGACTAAGTAAGGAGTGGGGGCGGAAGAAGGGAAGAAAGGCTTTAAGGATTTCGGGGACAGGCTCCCAAAGCCCGAGACACTCAGGCTTCCGAGACAGACCCGGCACCGCGGCCCGACGGCACCGCCCCAGGCGAGACAACAACGGCGGCAGCCGAGAGGACCTTAAAATGGCGCCCGTGGGGGAGGAGAGCGGGTGAAACTGCGCAACAAACGCTGGCAGGGAGCCAGGCAGCGCCATCTTCCCCGCGCTCCCCCTCACGCCCGGGAAGGCGCTGCCCGCCGAGCCCGGGCACGGCCGGGGCCGCCTCCGGAGCCGCTCGCCCCTCTCTCCTCTCTCCTCTCCCCTTCCATCCTTCTGCCGAGCCCCACCGAGGAGGGGAGCGGGGAGCAGAGAACGGGGAGGGGAACAAGCAAAGGCCTCCACATCTCCCTCCTCACACAGTGACGAGGAACAGCTCTGAGCAAATATAAACGTGCCCTCTTTCAATCGCTCGGGTTTGCCCGGTTTTTTGTAGTACCGCCGCATCTGCTTTCTCCCATCATCTGGAAACTGAATGTTACAATCAAAAGCAAAATACAATTTACACGCCGAATCCCGCCCGTAATTCAATTAATGCGAACAGTGAACGTTTCAGAAAACCCCCTCCACGACCGACTGCTGAAACACTGAGGTTTTTACGGAAAATAATCCCAAGCAGCACAAAGGATCGGATTCGCATCCCCTCCACAGCCAAGCCAGACGGGTCACTCCAGAAAGAGACGCCTTTATTGTTGTGTTTTAAAGAGCCATTACAGCTAAGTCAAGTCTCTCCCCGGAAGAAAAATTAATAATAATAATAATTTTAAAAAAAAATGCAAGGCGCGTCGGAAAACTCGGTCCCGAAAAAGCGAAAAAAAATAAATAAAATAAAAAAGCGCATTATCCCGAACCTACCGCCCGAGCATTTCGCGCACCCACAAAAAGCGGCACCGTTCCCATCCCTCGGGTTAAAAGCAGGAGGCACGGAGTGATTCGGAGGAAATCGCAAATAAAGGAGCAAACGAATCAAATCGGATTCGGTGGCGACACCGAAAACGAGGAAACGGGCGAAAAATAAATCCCCAGAAGGTACGGATCTGAAGCAGGAGCTCAAAGGAAAGACGGGAACAGGGTGGCGGCGGCTGAGGGACGGGGGAAAGGGAAAAATCGAGCCGTGAGTGAAAAAGGGAAAAAAGGCAAGAAAAATCCTTCCTAGCCGCACGGCCAGGAGAGAGACGAAGTGTCTCCATTTTCCCGACGAGGAGGAAGAAAAAAGAGCGTTTCACAGACCGCGGAGCTTTAGAGAAAAGCAAAGAAACGAGGGGGGAAAAAAAAGAGGGAGGAGATTTGAAAAGATTATTTTTCTTTCTCCCTCACACACTCTCTCTATCCCCCTCTCTCACTCTCTCTCTCACACTCACACACACACNCCAAACAACAGCCACCCACGAAATATCCCTCTTCTTCCTCCTCGTCTCCCCTCTCGCTCGCTCGCTCTCTGGATATATATTTATATACATAGCCCCAGAGCCAATAGCTCTCTGGGCTGAAACCTAATATCCTGCTTTTGGCAACTCCTGGCTGTTAATTTGCTCCTCTTTCTTTTCTGTCTGTCNTCTCCTCTTTCCATCCCTCTCTTGATGGCCATCAAGGGGGCGGAAAATAAAAAAAAAAAAAAAGACAACAACAACAACTAATTTTAAACCGGCTCAATCAATGAGTCATTAAAAGAGATTTTTTCTTCCCTCCTCTCCTGAATTTGCATGGCATCAGCAAGGAAAAAAAAAAAACCCAACCAAAAACCCACCCCAAACCTCTCCCCTCTCTGCAGCTATCAGCCTGGACCTGAAACCTTATCTCTCCCTTCGGCCCCCCCACATCCCCCCGCCTTTATTTTAAGAAACAACTTTTTTTTTTCTTTTTTAAGTGCCCTCAGCAGCCACCACCGCCAGCCTCGCGGAAAAAAAAAATTAATATATATATA
>WEKX01000693.1:28239-64479 GCA_013390025.1 Pitta sordida
CCGAGGGGGAGGCGGGGGGGCCGCCGCTCTGCGGGTTCAGCGGCGCCCGGGCCGAGGAGCTGGAGCTCGGCCCCGCGGAGCTGCTGCAGCGGGACGTGCTGCTGTCGGAGCTGCGCGGCTGCCGGGTGCGGCTCCGCGGCAACGCCAACACGCTGCGGGTGCGGGATTGCCACGACTGCACCGTGCTCTGCGGGCCCGTGTCCACCTCCGTGCTCGTGGACGGCTGCAGCGGCTGCCTGCTGGCGCTGGCCTGCCAGCAGCTCCGCACGCACCGCACCCGCGACTGCCGCTTCTTCGTGCAGGTGACCAGCCGGGCCGTGATCGAGGGCTGCACCCGGGTCTCCTTCGCCCCCTACTCCTGGAGCTACCCGGGCGTCGAGGAGGATTTCAAGTCGTCTGGGCTGGACAGAACCAGTAACAACTGGAACTTGGTGGATGACTTTGACTGGCTGGCGACTGACAAGCCTTCACCCAACTGGAGTGTGATCCCCGAGCAAGAAAGAGTCACTTGCTGGGACTGACTGCGGAGACCCTTATGTAAATGCATCGGTTCACAAACTGTGGGCCTTGATCCATCATATGACATTAAATGATTCTATTCTGTATTTCAGTTGTGAATTGCAACGTGTGACTGGATTTTTTAATTGAAGAATACCAGTCAGATAGAGTTTACTGTTCTTACACAAGCTGCTGCTATAATCTTTATGGATCACTGTGGGATTTGCCAACTCCTGCAGTACATCATTGCTGAGCTTTTCCTAAGGGCCGTTGGTACACAACAGTGATGCTCTGTTAAATTTGTTTTGTTGTTTTCACTCTACCAGGCAGAGTTTGAAATAGCTGAAAGTAGTAAAATCTGTACTGGAATGGAAAGATCAAATTACAGACTTCCCATGTTTTTGTTGTTCCCCAGTTGCAGACAGCAGTACATTACATTTTATGGGGAATGCAAGAGATTACTTCCATGAGGTAACGGGAACAAAAGGTTATTGTAGAGGAGGAGTTTGTAACTGCACGGTGTAGCAGACTGAGATGAATCCTAGGCTATGAGATAATGATGAGCCCGTTTTTATTGATATGGGTTAAATCTGTAAGCTGTCCAAAGGCTCTTATTTCAAGTGAGATAACCCAAAAGGGAAAAAGTATTTCAATAAACATTTCACATTCTCCTGTTATATTAATGACTGCTTGAAACCAACAGACCTGTAGAGGCTTTATATACAGTAAACCTTCTATCTACGAGACAAGATTGTGCGCTGTGATCCTAATTTACAGCACTGCTACTGCGTAAGTGCAGTGTTGACAGAGGGAATCAGTAACAGAGAAACATGAGGTGCTGTATTCCTGTTCCAAAATTGCATGTTATCTTGCGCAAAGTAAACAGGAAGTTAAGTCCTATTTCTTCACTTGTGGTAAATAATAATAAAAATGTAGCACCCTTGTGGAATGTGTCTTTAATACGCCCTCCTGGTGGTGGTGAAGTGACCACTCCATACGTAAAGTATACATGGCAGTTCTATGTTTGTAAAACCCCTCCTTAACTGGTGATATTTTGCAAACTTGTTTGTCTTGCCTTAAAACCAGTATAAAGCTTTATTTTGAAACTGCCATCATCTATGTGCCTCTAACAGATAATAAATGCTAGTTAAACCGTCAAAAACTGCGTTGCTGCCATGAGAAGTACCTGAAACTTCACTTAAATACTTGACTGGTTTTGAGCAAAAGAACCTTTTATCTAAGGTTGGGTTTTTTTCAGCATATTTAATTTAAAAAGGGAGGGGGGATTTTTTTTTTTAATATTCTTTATATTCTTGACAAGTTTGTTTGTTAAAGTGTAGGTTTTGACTGAATAGGATTTTGCATTTCAAATACATTTGTTTTGAATTGTTCCAGTTGTCCTTTTACTAATGATTCTTTGCACTGACAGCATGATAAAGTGATATAAAAATACAGTCGGCACTCTTGCACTTCGCGCCCCCTGTATTGCGGCTCCACATCTCAGCGGCATCATTTTTCAGTGATGAAGGAGGCCCCTTTTCGCAACTGTGCATGCGCGACCTGGCACACAGGAATAGTCAATTAGGCAGCATGAATGTGCACATAAACCTGCACAGCTGCAGTGGTGGCATAGCCGCTCATCCCAGCTGTGGTGGTGGAGGCATGGCTGCTCATCCTGTTCTGGCTGCAGCAATGCGGCCGCTTTGCCACCCCGGGCACAGCCGGGGCTCCGCTGCTTCACCAGCCCCCTGGCATGGCCACCATGGTAACCAATACACAGCAACACAGTGCCAAAACAGTGCCAGGGAGCTATCTGGGGGTGCAGGGCAAATTTGCATATTAATGAGCTGCCATTCAACGTGGAAGTAGGACATCACGGAACCTGATTAAGGCCATGGGTCTGCGATATAGGAGACCCAACTGTGCAGTTATACCTTGGCACATTGCAACTTCTCCATCGCAACCTCACCAAATCACAAAAATTTTCCCTCGCAGAGCTTCCTGGTCAACGCATGCTTCACCGAGGGGCGGCGCCAGCGCTCCCTGTAGGGCAGGACTGGCCGAGCCCTGCAGGGAGGGCATGCAGTGCCTCCTGCCCGCTGTGGCATTTATGGTCCCACTGCGCCATGCTGCGGTCCCTGCTCGCCTCCTGTGTGTCTCCATGCCCAGTCCCTACCACAGAAGGCTTATGCCGTGGCGTGCCAGAGAATGCGTGGGGCGTTTCAGTCCCACATCAGTGCCGCCTGCCCGCAGTATGCCCTGGGCAGCCGCTGAGACCCAGCGCAGCACTGCCCCAAGTCACGCCATCCCCTGCTACTCTAAGCCCAGCCAGAGGAGTGACCCCTGCTGGGCTCATGACCACCATGAGCACTCCAGAGGCGTTAAAAGCGGTTCAATACATAACATTAAAATGTTGAGAAAGTCTATATAAAAGCTTCCACAGCCACCCACAGATGGGTGCAGCCCTTATCGTCCTCCACAGGGACTGACCAGAGTGTAACATTCACTTTCCCCCTCTGCCCTGCCCACCCGTGTGTGCGGAGGGCTGTGAACTGCGAGCGGGCAGTGCCTGTGTGTGTGCATCTGTGTGTTACTGTTTCCATGGCTACAGGCGGGGAAGGCCATGCCGACAGGTGTTCTAAACTGCGGTGCCAAAGCACACCAAGTGCAGTCTGTGCCCAGGGACTGTGCGCCCAGCACATGTGGTGATGATGTAGCCCCAGGGAAAGTGCCCTATGAAAGTGGGGCTGGGCTGGCTGTGGCAGTGGTGGGGCAAGTGCTGTGTGCTGGGGCAGCGGCAGCAGCAGGACGTGCCCACACCGCAGCTGCTGCACCAGGAGGAGGCTTCTGTTCCCCCATACTCAACCCGCACCGCAGCAGGGGAAAGCGGTGTTCTGGTGGGTCCATACAGCCAGTGGTGCTGCTCCCTCACTAGGGACCAGCAGATGTACGTATCATAGCTGCCGCCGTTAAAGGGAAAGAAACTCTGACATTGATGCCACCCCCCACAAAGTTAAGGTTTCCCAGGCTCCAAGAGCACACTGGCAGCACAGACCCACATCGGCCAGAGCCCAGGGACACCTGCCGAAACCCTTCCTCACCACAGAGACAGTGCAAGCATGCACAGTGGCAGCATCCCACCGGCGGCTGCAGAAGCAGCAGTATGGCCGAAGAGAAGCCCAGGGATCCTCCAGGGGTTCTCCCCAGGCAGAGAGGGCTCAGAAACACTTCTCTTTGCACCCCTGTGCTATGAGAGCCTGTGGGAAGAAGCGTAAAACGTTCCCCAGTGCTCCAGAGTGGCTGGGGGTGGAGCAATGGGCGTGGCCTGTATGCATATTAATGACCTACGACTGTTTGCGGATTAGACAGTTTGTGAGACCCCCAGGAGACCCATTCCTCACAACTATGGAGGTATGACTGTGTATCCTTAGTCTTGATTAAATGTACATAATATCCTTTGTTAAAGGGATATGGTCAGTTGTGGCTCTCAAATAAATATATCCATCTTAGTACAGAACCTGATTTTGTAGTTAATCATTCTTCTGCACATATCCTGGTGGTCACAGATCATTCCCTTTATCATCTTCTATTCATGAGACTGTAAATTGTTCAGCCTGTAAGAACTACGCTGATACCTTTGATCTGGTCTCCCAAATCTGTAAATATTCGCATTTCCTTACTATGATGAAGGACAGTGGCAGATCTAGAAGTGCAGAGATCCTGCCAGGCTCTCCAGCAGTAGCCAGAGGTGTTCTAAGGCTTCTCAGTACACTTCACAGGTAAGTGCAGTTCTCTATTAGCTGTTGGTCCGTAGCATATGGTATTGCCTGAATAAACAGAGCAGGAATTAAAATGGAGTGTTTAGGGTTCCATTTCACTCTGAAATGGCTTCCTTGGTGTTGTTTTTCAGAAGTCAAGTTATTGACATCCTAGTTCATAATGTTTTCTTTCCTCCAAGTACTTAACTTTTGTCAAACCAAAATTAGTAGGTAATACTATTCAGGAGTGTGACTTCAAGCTGTTCTAGACAACTACTTTAAGATTTCCCACTACCTTTGTAATACAAAGCAGGTAACCAACTCTTTGTTTCAAGCACAGCCTGAAATAAGGAAATTCAATCTGAGAACAGCAAGACTGAAAAATTTGGTCAGGCAAGTAACTAAATGTGATTTATAGTTCTAAATTCATACCTCTTGATGAAGTCCAGGTATTTCCCTCTGTCTGCCCCTGCTTCTCTGAATAGCAGGAACAAAAATTGAGTTACAGTAATCCCTCGAAATTTGCAGGAGGTCAGTTCCAGAAAGATGCCACCATAAGTGAAATCTGTGAAGTAGTGGTAAAAATGGTAAAGCTGGGGGGAAAAAAATAACGTGATATATTGAAGCCATAAATGGCAAACTGCGAAGTATCAAGGGGTTACTGTATTTGCCTTCGTTCTTTGCCAGCCCTCTTTCATTTAAATAGATTCTGGTATGGATTCAAGCCACATTGTTGTGTGACAAAATAGGTACGATACACATACATAAGATCATTTCGTACACACTTCTATACATGATATATTCATGGGCTTGGATTTTTTTTTAATTTAAATTTCTTCCCGCTTACTTAGGCAATAGTTGTATCTAACAGGGATCAAATCTTAGTGGAATTGCTTCAGGTTTCACTAAACAGCCAATTTTATCACATATAAGGAAAGATAGGAATAGCAAGAAAAAGAATCTGCATCCCGTGGAATTTCAGCATTTCCATTCACACTGTGATCAGATTTATCTGACTGACTTGGGGATCCACCTGGTACACTGAGATGTCTTCCAGCAGTAATGGCAATCATGAGCCTTTTCTAAGCTGCTCTGAGTTCTCAACATGTTTCTTTCCTGTTTCTTCAAGTACAAGCTGGTATCTAACTCCTATTCTTTCATCAGTGAACACCCCAGGCATCACAGTCTTGCAAATAAATATAATAGACATTTCAGGGGTGAAAAAAAAGCTATTTTCAGAACACATTACACACCACATGAATAATGATGAGCGAAATGCTGAGAACTCCTAAGAGAAAAAAACACACTAAAACCTCCACAATGTGCCCCAGTGAAGTTCAGGAGCCTTATCACTCTCTACAACTGCCTGAAAGGAGGTTGTAGCCACGGGGGGGTTGGTTCTCCTCCCAGACAATGAACAGTAGAACAGAGGACACAGTCTTAAGCTGCACCATTTAGGTTCAACATTAAGGAAGCTCTTTACAGAGAGAGTGATAGGACATTGAAATGGGCTGTCCAGGGAAGTGGTGGAGTCACCATCCCTGGAAGTGTTTAAGAAGAGACTGGATATGGCACTGAGTGCCATGGTCTAGTTGGTAAGGTGATGTTAGGTCGAAGGTTGGACTTGATCTCAGAGGTCTTTTCCAACCTAACTGATTCTGTGAAATGAAAGCACAACCATAAGCTATGTTGCATGAGCAAACCTTTACAAATTCACAGATTCTTCTGAGTTGGAAGGGACCCACAAGGATCCTCGAGTCCAACTCTTAAACACCACCACTGCCTCGCTAGTGGGAATCCCTGATCTCCCACACAAGAGGTGGGGACGCTCACCACTGTACTAAAGTGGATTTTTTAACCTCTCTATGCAATAACTTCCTGTTGTAGGTAAAACCATGTATTGTTTTTCTTGCAGTGAAACCTCATCACTTCTAAGGAAAGAAAAGGGGGAAAAGTCTCAGAAAGGCACTTTTCATGTCACGGAGCAGTGTGAAAGAACGATTGGGCCAGGAAATTATTTTTTGTTTTCCCACCTAAGAGCACTTCCATAGTTTAGGTATGTATGTATTTTGTAGCTCATTCTCATGAAGATGGAAAGACTAAGATTGGTCCAGGACTGGGCAGCAGATCATTTAACAAATTCCAGATAAAATTGTCTGCATTAAAATCAACGTTTTCCTCTCTCTTAACTGATAAATCTGTGGTTTATGTTTAGGATAGCAGGCATAGCTTTTTGTAAAGATATGATTGTGTATTGTTAGACATTATAATTTTTATCAATGTATGTATTTTGAATTCTAATACATTCATGGTGAGATCAATAATAACTTGAATAATTTATTCTAAATTCTTTTTTCCCCCAAATGGCATCTGAATTATACATTTGAATTTTATAGGAGACCATTAACTCAAACACTCTTGCAGCAATTAGCTTTTACCTGCTATGTATGAGTTTCAGTATTTTCTGCTTGAAGCAGAAAGCAGCAGTAAGTGCCAAATTAAAGGTGAATCACAGCCAAGATAAAGTTCTGTGAGAAAAGCAGTCGCCAGGCAAAAACAGTTCTTTTTTTTAAACTGTCCATACCCCAAACCTCTTTTTGATGATCCCCTGTAACCTTCCTCTTTCTCAGGTTGTTCTGCCAGAGACAGCCCTCAGTTGATCAAGTTGTGCTGAAGAGCTTTCACATGGTTTGTCAGCTCCAGGTCTGGGATAATGGGGAAACATTAACTCCCAATTTAAAAAGTGTTAACTTCATTTTTTTTAATCTAGTGTCAGAGTATGTACAGTAATCCTCCACAAATTTGCAATACATAATTTGCTGGATCCAAATAGTTGCAGGTGATATTTTAGCGAGTTGTGCAATCTCGGCGCATGCGCAAAACGTACCACAAACCCATCAGCTTGTGAATATACAGTCAGGTCTCCTGTATCGCAGACCCGCAGTCTTAATTGAGCTCTGCAAAGCCCTAGCCCCACTTCCGCCTTGAATGGCAGCTCATTAATATGCAACTTTGATGATCCCCGGTGCTGTTTCAGCACTGTGTTGCTGTGTATTGGTTGCTGTGGTGGCCATGTCGGGGGGTGGCGAAGCGGCAGAGCCCCTGCTGTGCGCGGGGTGGGTGAGGAAGAGGCAGAGTGCCTGTAGCCCTGACATCTGCGAACTGTCCCAGCCTGTTCAGCTGTCACTCCCATTGCACAGTGCCAGAGTATCCATGATGCCGCTCCAGCCAGCACCAAACTCATTCCCCAGGCCTCCCCCAGAGTCCTGCTCTGGAGCAGCATGCTCCCTCTGCCATGTTTGAACACAAGAGACACACACCAGCAACCAGAAACCTCGATAAAAACTCCAGTAAAACCCAGCACAGACACGGCAGGGAAAGGACAGTGGCAGGAGGCTCCACGCCCGCTCAGATCCGCGGGGGGGGGCCAGGCACCAGCTTCCTGACTGCCAGCCATGCTGGTTCCTGTGCTTGGAAAAACAGCTCCCTTCCCTTGCTGGGAAGCAGCAAAAGGTGTTTCCTCCACCTCTCAGGACCGTCCTCCAGACCTTATTAGTGGAGGAGGCGTGGCTACAGGTGTGACATACTTGAATACTGAGTGGGTTCACTGTCCTTGCGGATTCCAGAACTCACGTGAAGAGGGGCAGACCCAACAGCCCACGAGTAATGGGGGACTACTGTATTGTGTAGAATTTACTGATACCAACTCCCTTTAAAGCTTCCAAGCATGGTGGGTTAAATGTGATGGGTTGGGTAGTTTTTGCCACTCTAAATCCCCAGGTAGTACTAAACTATGGAAACTACATACTTAAATAAACTGCAGTTTTCCTTATCTGGGTTGCTTTTGTTGTGCTCATTGCTCTGTGATGACTTAAAAGGTACCACCCGAAGTCTTAAAGGTCTAATTAGTACCTGAGTATTCTTTCCTGAACATCAAGTGAGTTACTGAGCACCTCCCGTGTAACACTCTTTTGAAGTGATTTACAGGATCCATCCCATTACCTTTGTTTAAAGCAGAAGAGTAAATTTGGAAGGATGAATGAGCCCTGAAACATATGCTGCATGTTCTATGTCAATATTCTTATTCCTGAATTAAGGGAAAACACCATAGTTTATACAATTATGTGATTTTGCTGCATCAGATTTATCATGGGTATCTATATGACAAAAACTTAAGGTAGTGGTATTCAGACTGTCATCTATGCTCCTGAAGACCAAAATCACCCATATCCAGAGCAGCACCAGGCTTACATCTGCTGTGAGCAGGTTTACCACGTTTTGTCCTGCGGGACATATTTCAGTGTGTATCCTCAAGAACCACAGACCTGACAGAGAGTTCTTTTCCACTATAATTACAGTTCCCCTCTGTCATCACTGATAAGAAAGTAAATGGTTATAAGTTACTTTATCTAGAATTAACTTCAGGCTGTCAGATAAATACAAGTTCCAAACCATCTCAAGTTTCTCGGCTGAGACCTGGAAGAGTCAGTGAAACATAACATGTGCTGCATGGTTGTGGCATATTTTGCCAAGAAGCCAGAAGAGATGTTATTTCAACATTATGGCTTACTGCAGGAAAACATTTAATAGGGTCTCTTTAAGAAACAGCACTTCTCATCCACTTCATGACAAGCAGAGAGAACAGCCTCGATGGATAAACTCCTTCATCCTTTTGGCTTACACGCTCACCATTCACCAGCAAGGGCAGCAACAACGTGAATAACCAGGATCGTTTTAGGAAAATCCCAGTTACCAGCTGCTTTCCAGGTCACTGCAATAGCAACAGTATGGGCTAGGAAAGGTCCACCACAAAAACCTATTAACAGAGGAACAAGTAGCAGCCTCCTAGCCTTTGTCCTTACTGAAGGAACTTCCAGCTCTCCAGAATCTCAGGTGGTAACTGAGCAACATCCATAGTACCACACAGCAGCAGAATATCAAAATGCTATTTTTTAGTGCTTGAGGTTTTTAATTACGTATTACTATTATTTTTCACACTTGTCTTCCTCCTGGGCAGATCTCTCTCTCCCTGAGGCCTGGTGGACATACTGCTGGCAGCCACTAGAGGATGCCCCCAGGGCATTTAGGTGGTGGTGCCAGCAGCAGGTCCCGGAGAAAAACCTCCCAGTCCTTATTCGGGAGCTGCTCCTTTCTCCCCTGTGGCATTTGTACTCATGCCCTCACACACCTGCAGGTTAATTTTCCATTGCTAGAGGTTGCTGGAGGTTAATTTTGCTTTGTGGTGTCAGGTGTCAGCTGTCGGGGGGGTGAGGAGGAGACGGTATTTCAAAGTCAGTAAAACTCCTCAAGCAATGGAGAGTGAAAACCCAGCATCTCTGCTTGCATAAAACAGCTGTGTGGTACGAGGAGGAGGGCCACTGCCCAGAGAGGGGGTTCCACCTATCCTTTTCTGCCCACTACAGATGTAAGTGAAAGTCACAGGACCCACAAGGATCATCGAGTCCAACTCATAAACAGCACCACTGCCTCCCTGGCGGGAATTGAACCCCCGGTCTCCTATGTGAGAGGCAGGGACAATCACCACTGTACTAAAGTGGATTTAAGAGGAGCCAGGCTGCAGGTGCCCTCGGACCCCTGAGGTACTGCCCTTGCACTGGCTAGATGCAACATCCTGAGGGTTCCTCTCCAGATGTTGAGTTGAATTCCTCCCTGGTGTAAGCTCCTAGGTCGATCTCTTTGAGCAGCCCTGCTTCCTTTCCTGGCATGGCAACTATCCAGTAAGCTGCTCATGACAGCTCACTTTTTATATAAGCATCTCTAGATTTCAGCCCAGGGTTCATTTATTGAGTATCTGTGCACTTTTCCTTTCTCCTCCTCTCCTGTCAAGACCCAGAGATGGTACAAGCCCTGGAAGGAAAGAGAAAATGCCAAGCTTGGGTTTTTTAGGTCACCGTAAACTCCGCTTATCTGCTTTCAGAACACGTAAGTGCTGGGGTGTCATCTCAAGTCAACTCAGAAGGATAAATACTAGAGACGTGGTTTTGGCTGTAGATATGAATAAATCAGGATCACGTTAGGGAAGTGTATGTTTGTATACAAACAGTCTTTTTAATCCAGAACCTGATCCTTCTTTCCTCAAAGAATCCACATTCTTCTGGCAACAAAGATCTTTTTATATCTCCAGGTTTTCATATTTGGCCCAGCGGCCAATCATAAGAGAGCACAAATCTACTAAATAGTAAAATGAGGGATTACTTCCACTCATCTGTTGACAGACATTTCTCCAAATTGGATCAAATGATTAAAGGTATTAGAATGACGTCTTGCAGATCCAGATCAAATCATTTGAAACCTTGAGACTGTTTCTCCTTTGCTTGGAAGAAACCACCTGAAATAGTTGTAGGTGCTAATTGCCCATTATTCTCATTAATGCGAAATTGCTAATTGGGACCTTTGAATATTTTACTTGCTTGAATCCTAACTGAGGATCTTAAAGATGGAAGAACTGTGCAGTGGCTCACTTCCTGATGTGCCATTCGAGGTCTCTTCCAACGCCTGAATGGTTCTTTCTCGAGTTGCTTACGCTAAGAAGAGGGGTCCAGGCTGTGAAATCTTCCAACATCTCCCATTACAAAGATGGCACTGCTGAAAGTTAAATTCAATCAGAAGAAACGGGTAAAACTAGCGCAGGGACTATGGCTTATGAACTGGTTTTCGGTGTTTGCTGGAATCCTTGTTTTTAGTATGGGATTGTTCCTCAAAATTGAACTCCGGAAGCGAAGCGAAGTGATGGACAATTCTGAAAGCCATTTAGTGCCCAATTCTTTAATATTGGTGGGTATATTATCTTGCGCCTTCAATGGTTTCGCAGGAAAAATTTGTTACGATTCTCTGGATCCCGCTAAATTTATCAAGTGGAAGCCTTTGCTGAAACCTTACCTGGCACTATGCTTCGTCTTTAACATACTCATTTTCTTCGTTGCTCTGATTTGCTTTCTCATGCGGGGCTCTCTGGACAGTACACTGGCCCAAGGGCTCAAGAATGGCATGAAGTTCTACCGGGACACAGACACCCCTGGAAGATGCTTCATGAAGAAGACTATTGACATGCTCCAAATTGAGTTCAAGTGCTGTGGGAACAATGGCTACAAAGATTGGTTTGAAATTCAGTGGATCAGCAACAGATATCTGGACTTCAGCTCCAAAGAAGTGAAAGAGTAAGTGACTTAGTGGGGTTTGTGTCACATGGCATTGTTATTTGATTAGTATTACTCTTATTCAGTTAAACAGACTAAATATTTTAACTGTCTTTTACATCTGTATAAACCCATTACTTTGAGCCACACACACCTACTCTCAAATTGAACAGGAAAGTGTTACAACTTCCCTAGTCCTAAGGCAGATTTCAATGTGATTTTCTTTTTTTCAAATTCCTTGCATATGTACTGTTGCTATCCCTTCTAAAACTCCACTTAGATATTGGCAATTAATCAGTTTTGTGGAAATAAATAGAAGTAGTAACACTTTACCAATAATTCATGTGTTTTAAATCCTTAATATTTAGAACTTTATTTTTACATTCCTTCAATATATTGCTTCAGTGCTATGATAATACTGAGCATCAACATCTGTTGATGTTCCTAGCTTTGCACAGTGGCCCTTGTACCCAAATGCATTTTAGGTTCCCTGCTATGCCTAATTTTTTAAAACCTCAGATGGAACCAGCAGTAATTTCCTCTGTACAAACCAGAGCAGATTGTTGACCAGGAACACCTTAATGGCTTTGATGTCAGTGCCCAAAGAGGCTGTAATCCTAAAATCAGGTTAGGTGCAGTAAGCTCAAGCAGAAAATAAACATGAGAACAAAATGAACCTTTGAAATTAAAAAATTAGCATTGGGCATAAATACCCACAAACCTTTTAAAAAATTAAGCATTGAGGAAAGAGATGGTTACTCAGGGTTCTTTGAAAACCTCATTTGTTAACATTCATACTCTGTGGTTGCATAATGGGTCCTGTAAAGTGGAAGCAATGTGCCTTTTAAATATACTGACTGTGTTAAAAATGTCTGAAGTAATTTTGAAAAAAGCTTTGTGTATCTCTTGGGATCTAGGCCTGACTGTGTGAATGGTATTTCACTTGTGTGCCTCTCTGCGTGTTGTTTTGACTTGTTGGGTGGTCTGGTTGTTTTTGCAGTTCTGAAGAAGGACTTTATAGTGAAAACTGTTACAGACTTTAACCCATTCCACTTCAGGGTTATAAACAAATACATTCGGTATTTAATGACAGAGTGTATTTCCATTGTGAAGGTATGCCCGTGGATATAAATACCTCCTTGAACAAAACTTACCAGCATTATATGGAGATTTGGGAGCTGTAACTTAATCCAGCAGCAGTGGAAGGGCAGTGCACAGAGGGAAAACAAGGTTATACTGTCCTTAATAACTGTTGCTTTGTTTGGGACTGAGACTCAAGGTAATTTCTTTGTACTACTGAGACAGGAAATAGGGCATTCAAAATCTACAAATGGATGTCAGTGAATTCAAGCTTTGTACTACATGGTAATGCACAATCTCTGCTCACATTCCTGGTGGGATAGTCTGGCCCTTTAGAAGTCAACAGCAACGTTCTCCTTAATTCCAGGGAAGGTGGAAGTCTGTCCCCCACAGTGCATTTTTTGTATTATTTGTAGAATGAGGGCCTGATCCAATCTCTCTGAAACTGGTAGAGCATTTAACATGAATGGGAATTAGACCCAATTCAGAGCACACTTTACATCTAGAGATAAAACTTCAACTGTGTTTGGTGTTTAGATATATTTAGGTCATGATTGCAAAGTGGAATTTTCCTTCACTGGACTGTTGCAATCACCTCTCTCTCTGACAAAATTTTAAATTATCCATATAGAAAGGCACAAGTGACACTCAGATTTTTTTCACCTTGCTAGATCACTGTGGCTCTCCATTCCGTAATTTTCTATGGAAAATGGCATGTCCCAGAGTTGCAGTCCTCTTATTACAGTCTTTTTTTGCAATGCTAGTGGAACTGTTTTCCTTCTAAGTTATCACTCATCTAAACATCCCATAAGGCACTGGACTAAATGACTATTTATGGAGAACAACCACAGTGTCAAATGAACAACTGGGAAGCTCCCACAAGGACTTTGGGAATTTTGCAACATCCTGTTGCTGAAGCACATTTCATGTTTTAAATACTGGGTATCTTCCCAAGGCAAGAATAAATGCATAACACCTCCTATCATCAAAGAGAAGCTATCAGTTTTGCTGGATCTGGCTGGATATTGTGGGTCCTAGGGTTCTCAGGTCACCTCCAGCATCTCCCTTCCACATTAATTATGTTGTGATCACTCTGTTCTTACTGCCCCTCCTGAAATTTTTCTCTGCTATTTACTTTCGTCAAAAATTAATTTCTTTGAAGAAGTAACTTGAGAGCACGCATTTCCATCACAGAAGAGTTAATTATAGACTCGGTGTAGCCTTGACACAGAAAAGAATTTCTGAGAGGAGAAAACACCCGGGACAAGGGATGCGAAGAAATGGCACAGCTGGGAGGAGGCACGGTGGAAAACTCCTTGCCTCTGCTTTCCTTCCTCGTGCAAGTTTGCTCCTGTGTATCTTTATATGGGAGAGAGGGTGTATTCACACTTTCTTCTGCCCTTTCCCATAGTCGGATCAAAAGCAACGTAGACGGAAGGTACTTGGTGGACGGAGTCCCCTTTAGCTGCTGCAATCCCAGCTCCCCAAGACCCTGCATCCAGTACCAGGTCACCAACAACTCGGCTCACTACAGCTACGACTACCAAACGGAGGAGCTCAACCTCTGGCGCCGTGGCTGCCGGGAAGCCCTCCTGAGCTACTACAGCAGCATGATGAGCTCCATGGGTGCCGTCATCCTCCTCGTCTGGCTTTTTGAGGTAACGCTCTCCCCTCAGCCCTACTTCACTGAACCACCAGCTCTGGAGGAGCAGCAGAGTGTTTTCAGCATGGGCTTTTGAGTTAAGGATCAAATGTATTTAAAATAAATTGCCCACTGCCATTCTTTGGCTGAGAAAACTTCTAATAGTGAACATCTGCATAAAGCCAGAAAGGTTGCAGGCTGGAGACAGAGCTGGGAAGCATGTGGTGGGTGTGAGATTACAGACGCTCCCTTGCAGAGAAAGGAAGGTGCTGAGTAGGGAGGAAACTGCAAGAATGCTGATGTCCAGACGCATTAATTTTATGTGTGTCACCATTTGTGGGGAATGAGAAATACACCAAGAGTTGGCAGTAATTCGTGGGACAGAAAGTGCAATTAAGGGGATTACACACACTGATGAAAATAAGACCTAAAGCCATGCACAGTGTCCAGCTTCAGGGCAGCATTTGGTTTAAGGCCTTTCATCAGCTCCACCAAGGTTTTTGGTCAGAAAACACAGCTTAGGTGGAGCAGGTGGATTAAATTAATTTTATTCTGCTTCCCAAAACCACCATGCATATACAAACAAGTACCAATACTGCCCAGTGTATATGCCTGTGGGCACCATAACCCAAAGTGCATTTTTGCTGCTAAAATACTGTTTATTCAATGCGAGGAAAACACGCCCTCCTTCCTCTGGGATGTGGTCAGTTTTCTAGCTAGGGTGTTTAATCAATTCTAAGACTTGGGGAGCGTGGGCTGGCAGTGGCGCAAGGGCTGGCGCGTGAGCTGCTGGCTGCAGAGATAAGGCAGGACCAGGTGACAGTGAGGGTGCAGCTCACTGTGTGCCACAGAGTGCAGCAGACACTTTCCAAGCCTTGACAAGGCTGCTGCAAATGGCATTGCCTATTTTGAATGATTCATCTGGCTTTTAAAAAATGTAGATACATGCAAAGTGGAAAAAAACGTGCGTTATATTTTGATACAAGCACTGGCCCACAGATTTCCAGGAATTAAGATTCTTTTTAGAAAATAAAACATCTATCCGGATAATTTGTAAACTGGAAAAAAAATTAATCAGAACGTTTTTCTATGGTGCCTTTCTTTAACAATACTCCTAACCAGCAGAGAAATGTATTAACTCCTTGTAGTACTGTTATTCTGATAAGAAAAGAAAGAAAAGCTCCTATTTCAGTCCAGATTCAAACACAGAGTTCTTGAAGAGAGGATTATTTCATCTGTATATGAAAATAGTGCATTCCCAGGGGGGAAATGCACAAAGAAAGTAATGCCGGCTGGAAAAAATAATGACTAGGAACTTGTAACATACCTCTGCTGACTTGTAAGAGATTAATGACAGCGATATGTTAACATTAATAGCCCCAATAAAAATGCAGTATTTCATGTCTAACTCTTCTAAGTACCCCTGGGTACTTTTTTCAACCTGTGGTATAATGAGAAATAAGATAGCTTCTTTCCTTTGTCTTCTTCAAAATAGAATGGGAGACTTTTTTGTTTCAGGCAACCAAGGGACTCTCAAGGCAAAACTTTAAAGAAACTGCACAATCCTGGGTTATAATAACTTGACCTTCTGAATATTTATGACCTGCCTGATATTCTACTGTAAATCATCCAGATTTGGGTCTCAAACCCCCTCTGCTTTCAAGGCAAACTTTGAAGGAAGGAAGCAAGGCAGGAAGCAGACATTGATTTAGACTCCCTTGAAATGTAACAACTTCCTTAAAATTCCAGTCAGGATAGGAAACAATTTTATAGTGAGTGGGAGACCAGCAGAGGTCCGAACTCCTGGCCAAGGTAAATGTGGGTCCTCAGTCACTGCGCCCAGCGAGCAGTGATTGTGCTGGCTCTGGGCTTCTCACTTCCCCTTTGACTTTCTGGGAAGTGACAAAAAAGTGCAAAAGCAAAGGAGCATCCTGGTTTTCTTCAGACCTGGAGCCACTGTGAACTCAAGCCAAACGACATGGCCATAGTACCTTCCCAGAAAAGCCCTTTTTTGAGGATTGCAGGGGCCTCTTCCAGTGGGGTTGGTGGTATTGAGGTGTGGGAAGGGGGATGGAGCATGGAGGGAAACACCAATCACAGCTGTTATTTTGAGCTGTATGAAAATGTAACATGCCAAACAAGTGTGGGGACCTCAGGGAAGGCCATTGAGGTTTAACCTTTCTGTACTAAGCGCAAGTTAAAAATTAACCTATTTTGAAATATCAAAACTTCGATTTGAAAAGAGTGTTAATGCATTATCTAGATGCTGCCTTTACTAACAAAAGCTTTAGGCTTCCCATGAGTGACAACCGGTCATGAGGGTGACAAAAAAAGATCACACCCTGCTCTAGCTAAGCCGCCTCAGGCTAAACCCTGGCAAACAGATGGGCTGTGTTGCAGAAGGTCAAGCAGAGCAGCTTGGATGTGTTCTTGACCCGCCTCAGCCAGCAAAGGGCAAATGAGGGGTTCAGGAGTGCCTTGTACAGAGGATTTCAAAAGGAATAGAGAGCTGGGGCCCGTTCCTGAGATTCTTCAGGTCCTCCACCTGTACAAAAACATGGGTTGGAATAGGTCACAGCTACTGCAATGGCCAAGACCCTGGGATTCACCTCACATGTAGTGCCACAGAGGGAGCCCAGCACTGAGCTCCAGGGCAGCAGTGAGACATGAGCAGGAGGTACATTACATGTCCTGTGCTGGAAAGTGAACTGGTAATCTTTAAAACCAGCCCACAGGCAGTGGGGACTGTACAGATGGACACAGTTCTCTCTGTTGGCCCAGACTGAGGGGCTGAGCATGCTCTGGTGCAGGGGATACTAGCTTAACCTGTCCATTCCTACCCCTGGAGAAACACTGTGGCTGAGTTCTTCCTGCCACTTTAAAGTTGATGTAAAATGACAAGAGTTCCTATGACTGTCTATAGCCAGGGAGATAATCACTCAGCAAGACTGAACTAGCTCTGGGGCCCTGATCCCCCAGCCTTCTCTGCTGGATTCTGGTTAAGCTCAGGTCTACAGCTCAGTCACAGGTTGTTTAAGGTTGGAGGTCCAATTCATGCCTCACCAGAGTACAGGGGAAGGACAACATTTCTCAACCTGCTGGCACTTCTTCATTTAATGCAGCCCAGGATACCATTTGCCCACTTTGCCACAAGGGCACTGCTGGCTCATGGGCTCTTGGTGTTCCCCAGGTCCCCAAGGCCCTTTGCTACCACGCTGCTTTCAGCCAGTCACCCTCAGTATATGCTGGTGCATGGGGTTATGCCTTCCCTGGTGCAACACTTCAGCAAAAGTGATGGTCCAAGACTATGCAATCACATAGGAGACAGAAAAATTTACCAGATACTCTTCTTATCTGGCAGAGGAGGCAGGCTTGGGCCAGTGTTGCTGGAGAGAGCCCAAACATTTTGCATTGCTTTTAAGGAATCTCAACTCCAGGAACCCCAAATCTTTCAAATCAAGATTTTTAAGAAACAAAGTCTTAAACTGAGAGATGTCACAACATCTCATCTGAGGGCATGTCAGTTCCTCCCTGCTACACAAGCATCTTCCTTTTTAAAAGCATGACCATACTTAGTGACTTAGAGCCATCCAGAAAGCCTGCAAGAGCATCTACTTTAGCTGTCAAATAGTGGGACTTGGCAAGTCAATCACAAAACAATTGTGATGACATGCAGCAAGGCAGCACAAGAAGAGAGCAATGTGGATGCCATCTTCTGCATCCAGCCCTGTTAATTTGTACTTGCAACAGCTTCTAAGTTCAAAGATATCAGTCCCATAACTGAGAGCGGCAAAACTGGGACTCAGTGTGGAAGGAAGATGTCAAAGACTTTAAACCCCAAGACTGATTTGATGGAATTTGTCACTTTTGATGATTTTTATAGAATAGTGCTTCAACTGATTTAAGTCATCATCATATTGGCTAGATGAGACTATTCCCAGACTCAGAGCCACTAGAAACTTCCCTGAGGACCAACATGAATTAAACGGTATGAAAATTTGCCTTTGGATATAGAAGTACTTGATGAAACTTTTTTGTTTGATCAATGGTTTTCCCTTTCTAATCTTGAAGGGATTGATATATGAACATCTACAAATCTTGAGAGAAACCAAGTGTAGCTTCAGTCTTCCAAGAGTTTGGAGACACTGATCATACACAAGTAGGGTGACACAGTAGACAGACTAATGAATGGTCCATGGAAGCATGTACTTAAGCAGTTCCTCGAGTCCAAAAGTCAGATGTGAATTCCGCCATTGGCCATGCTATGTGGCTGAATCGCAATTTATAATCTGCTGCCCTATTTAGCCATTAGGGTTTAGGAGGACCAGAGGCAATCAGTTTCTTGGTAATTTGAGTAGAATAGCAGAGGCATTGTACTTCCCTTACATGAAAAAAATCCTATGAGATCATTCATAACAATAAATGTTCTCCATGTTAGCTTTCTCTAGCATGTGAAAGACTAAACTAGTCTTACAGCTGCCCCATCCCAACCACCTGCTCTACCACCTCACCAGGCTGGCTCTTCTAGGTGCTGCCTTTTCATTCTTTCTTTACTTCACTGATCAATCATTTTTCTTCATAAGCACCACAACAGTGGAGGTCAGATTGTTCCGAATGGTGTCAGAAAGCAGAAGACTGGCTAAAACCACTCCTTCTCTCTAGAGATAGATGTGGGGTGTTGCACCAGTGTAATACAGTAGAAAAAGCCTCATTCAGGGCTGCTAGGACTAGGTAATATTTAATCAGAAACAGAAATTTGTTTTAGATGGAACCAGTGAGAGATACACCTGCTGCCTTAGTTTCCTTATTTGCACATCCCTATATAAAAACAAGACCAGAATTCGAAGTAGACAAACTGATGGCTGAAATCTTAATGCTGCTCTGTTCTGCAGAGATGCTGATTCATGAATATCTCCTTGATCAGCTTAATATACTCAGCAAACATATTAAGGTCAATGCAAACTAAAAATATTTAGAGCCAAAATTAAGTGGATGGTGGCCAAGGACATTGTTCCACATACAAACTGCTTTATGGACATCTAGTGCACAGGAGCAGGGGTTGCATGAAAACCTCCTGGGAGGCATGTGGAATGGCTCCTCATGCACATGGCCACTCAAAGCTGCTGTTCAGCAACAGCCAGCATGTACTTCTTTCATAAGCTGATGCCTCCATTCACTGTTGATCGAATGTCACGATTCACATGGTGCTTCCCCATTTCAGAACTCTGCCTGCTTCCCTACTCTTGAAAGGACGTTTTCCTCCTGGGTGTCTCAAGGCAGAAGGCTGCTCAGGATCTCCTCTTGTGCAGAGGACTCCCACAGCCTCTAAGCTGTGTCCAGTTGGTGCCTTTGGCATTTGGTTCACAGCACCAGCCCAGGTGACATTGAGGATGTGAGAGGAGTACCCAGGTTTGGCTAACACTCTCTGTCTTTTCCATTGCCTGGCACAGATGTCAGTGATGGTTGGCTTGCGCCTTCTACACACCTCTCTGGAAAGCATTTCAAATCCCGAAGACCCTGAATGTGAAAGTGAAGGGTGGGTCCTGGAGAACAGCTTGAAGGACACTTTTAAATCTGCACTGGAGAATTTGAAAAAGCTTGGTAAGTTCAATCAGGTGGAAGCAGGAGCCGAAGGGGCCGAAGGAGAGGAAGGAGGGAAGCCAGCCATCACAACGGTCAGTTGAGCTGCTAATGATGCGGACTTTTTCTCAGAGAAAAATAAAACAAACTGAGAATTGTGAATATTTTAAAAGCTATGTATCAACCATCAGAATTCACATTTCTACACATGTTCTTTTTTGTATGTGGGAGCATACAACATAGTGCACCTTGGGATAATACTCTTATCCACAACGTGAGTACACCCTATCCATATCTTTGTGGGGATATGACCCCAACTAGGACTTGAAATATTCACGTGTTCCCTTTATCAGGGACAGTTAGTTTAAAAATAAATTTTAAAAAAAATGCTGGCATCAGACATTGATCCATTCCATCTTATTTTGAAGTTAAACGTGGAATTTGAAAAGTTAATATTTTTTGCTCAAGTTGTTTAATCAGCATTCTACCTGTACTTCAGATTGGGTTTCTGGAGACTAAGTTGTTAGAATTCAAAGGAAGGATGATTTCTAGGATTGTATATAACTTAGTTTACAGGTATTTTGACAAACCTCTCATATACTGTGGTTTTTGTTAATGTGCTAAGCAGTGGTATTTTCTGCTGTATTCTTAAGCTGTACATAGGGCAATATGCAAACTTATGCTGAGAAATTATGTACTAAGCAAAAATTGTAATTTAATGAAGCAACCAAGCATCATGAAAACAATATTAAGGTAAGGGTCACAGAGTTTGTTTCTAAGGGTTTTTTTGCAGGCTTTGTATCTTGAATGTATGTGCTGTAGACTTACACTTCACCTTCTATTTAAATTCTACAAATTTAGAAGATTCTTTCTGTAGTGGAATTCATGCTATGAGCATGTGTCAGCTACTGTTACTCTGGACATTTTCCGGAGTATGTAAGCTCAGAGGTTGCTCCAGAATATTCAAGCCCAACTATTTTTAAAGCCAAAAAATCCACCAAACCCCAAACCAAAAAGGCCACTTAGAACTCACACTTTATATGTTTTCTAGAATCCTAGAAAATGGATACCATTCATCCAGAAGTCCGTCAACCCTCAGACTTTCTGACTAGGGACAACTTAAGTTTAAATCAATGCCCAGTGTGAAAATTTTCCTTTTCTTTATCAATGATAAGGTACCCCTCATTGTATCTTTTAAATAAAAGGGAAGGCACATTTTGCATATGCTGCATCTCTCCTAACATACTATCATAGCTGGAGGATCCTGTTCTCATAGACCAAGTTGGAGTAAAGCATGGAAAGAGTTAGCTGTGCTATGCAGTCTCTAGTAAGGGAACAGAAGATCATCTTGAGTTTATCTTCAGCTGCCAGATAAGTTCAGCTGAAGGGAAAGGAACCCAAGAGAAGAAACCCCCGTCCCGCACAAAGATTGCTGACACCTGTCCCTCTGCTGCAAGCCAGGCACCACACTTATTTTCACTTTGGCTGGGAAAACCCTCTACTGCTCCAGGAGGTACCTGGGAGAGGTTTCTCAGTGGGTCCCTTCCTTCCACCTGGCTTGTGGCTGGTCTTCAAAGGAAGCCGTGTTTGCAGCTGCCTGATCATTGCACAGCCCATTGGTCTTGGTTCTTAATCACTCGTGCACTTGCCCCAGCAGCGCTCAGCTTCTCCAGCTTTTGTTCAAACTCCTTCTAGGATGGACAGACCAGTTCAAAGCAGGACAGGAAAGGATGTGTCTGTACATCAAGCTGTAGTTTCCGTCTCAGTGGCCAGGCTGTTTCAGGCCACCTGTGCGCAAGGTTTGATTTTGGCAGGTATTTGTGGAGTCCTTTCACTTTTTCAAAGTTGGTCAAAGTTTTTAACTTTAGTTAAGATAATTACTTTAGTTACAATAATGAGTTTAAAAGTCATTTGTGCATAAGGCTGACTAGAACATGACCACTGACAAAAAGACAGTTTGCTACTCACCACAGCCTATCTATCATCTGTCTCTTGCTTTGCTGAGGGACACTCTGCATGGCAGAACTGTACCAACCAGAGAAACTCCTTCCTCCTCAGTAGGGCATCGCTATGGCCGGCTGCCCCTCTCAGATGGTCCATTAGAGAAGAACAGGATTGTAGGTGGCACATGAGGTGGCCAACATGTATCAGAGAAGAGCTTTCCAGAGGAGTCATGTATGGATAGGAGCTGCGTTACAAGGATTAATTACAGTTTTTCCTTGTGAGACTTCATCATGCTGTGATCTTCACCAGTTATTTGACTAGACATCTGATTTTTCAACGAGATCTAGATTTATTGCTGCCCTAGAAATCTGGTTTAGGCCATTAATTTAGACAGGAATCTCCAAGTATTTGTGGTCTCTAATTTTTTTTTCGGTTTACTGCTAAAGCAACACGACAAATTGTCAAATTATTCTTTCAACACCACATTGCAGAAGCCAGTTCCCAGAGCAATGGTATTAGACAGGTAAAGAGACCATCTGAGACAGGTTTATGAAGAGCAGTACTGGAACCAGGGAACAAATATTGTATATGCTAATTCTGTCTACAATAAAGCCTCTTTGTTGATGAAGATCTTTGTAACATGACTACCACAAGATTGTGACACGACTGCTTTGTACAATATTACATGTAATATATCACTGGTCCAATCTTACATATACTTTATTGTGACATCGCAAATGCTGTTCTAGATAAAGATATTTATGCTGACTGCAAATGAAAATTTAGATATTAAAATTGTATTGCAAGTAAAAATATCTTTAAAGAAAATGTTTAAATATATACAGTTTAATACAGATTTCTCTAATTTGCAGTGCTGCTGACTTTTTCCTTCTAAATTCTTTTTTTTTAACCTGTTTTGTGTGTTCCTGTAGGTGCGAAGGTTTTCCCTGCCTCTATATAATGCTCTGAGGAAAATCAAACCTTCCTCTTTTCATGAGCCCAGCTAAGCTCAGGATGTGCAAACAGACTCCTAAATCATCTACCTCTTACTAGAAAGAGAATTTGCTGTACTATTTTAATAGCATCCTCTTGTAGTATATAGGCATTAAAACATCTTCACAGCCTTGAAGGTGGTCTTTGGGTCATGCTGCACCATTGAAACCACTGGCATCCTCAGGATCTTTGATGATCAGCTAAATTGAGTTCATAGCCTCATTTCCCCCCCATTTAAATCAAATTTGCAATAGTCAAAAGAATACATTGTTCTTATTTTAAATTTAAGTCTAAAGCTCACATAGTCAAATCTGCCTGCAGCAATCTGACAACTTCCAGAGCTGTGCCCTGATTTTCAAACTAATAAACTTCAGAAGGATGTGAGCTTAATTCATGCAAACCAGGCCACTTCTTTTTAGGTACCTCCATATGGATTAACGGCTTAAATCCAAGTACCGCGATCTGAGAGCCAGCCCAAGGCATTGAAGTGTCAACTCTTAAGAAATACGTATCACTTTTAAAAGAAATGACAAAAAGTGCACTATTTTACTAGTGACATTTATTTGAAGGGACACAGAACATTGACTAAAGTGCTTTAAAGGAGGAAATATAAACAGCTTCCTTAAAGCTATTAGTTCTTAAGTAGCCTTAATACAATTGATAAGATTAGCCTCCATGCATTACATGAGCTTGGGCATTTTGTAATACCGCACAAATACATGTGTACAGCTTAGCAAAGAGCATGGGAATGCTATATCGGGCTCACAGGCACCACATACTTCTAGCTAATGATCTGGGAAGATTCTAAAGGCTGATATAAAAAAAAAGGGATCCCAGCAAAACAGTGAACTATTTACATCAGACTTGTTTGTTTTGTTAAAAAAGACAACACTGCTCTTAGCATAATCAATGGAAAATGGGGGCAGATGCTTATTAAAAAAAAAAAAGAGAAAGAGCATTATTAGAGATTAGTTAATTAAGAGATAAGGCCAGAAAAGTAGAATGGAACCATGTGATAACAGCCCCCTGTGGGGAACACACAGGCTTAGGCAAATTTATTTCTGGCAACAGCAATGAAGCTATCTCAAATCTGAACTGATTTGTAAATGGAATTTTTTTTTTAATTATATCAGACCTACAGTTTCGGTGACTGACTGAAGTAGTAAAGTGACTCTCTCAAAGCAGATGCATTTTCTGTTCCTGTGTCATTTCAAAGGGATTACTGAATTCGGATCCAAAGCATATTTGTGAGGTGGGAAACTCTGGGCTGGAGCTCAGCTTTGTGGGCTCTCCATTACCTGCACCACCTCTGCAGGACCCTTCCATGGGGAACACACCCCTCTTTTGCAGTCAGCCCCTCACATGTGGTGCCAGAGGAAGGGCTGAGCAGGAGTCCTGCCTCTCGTCCCACCAGCTCCCCACAAAGCACACAGAACTAGTAGAACTAGTCTTGCTTGATTAACCTGTTTCTACTAAAAAGAATAGTCCATAAACATGAGCCAGCTACTAGGTTCATGATGAAGGGCATTTCCATAATTTGTTCTCAAAGCTTTCCAGAGCAAAGGGTGGTGCAGGAATGGGAGGGACGTCAAATAGTGAAACAAGGACCAAAGGGCAGGTCTGCAGCCTGCCACCAGATTGGTGTACACCAGGGCAACCAAGTCTCCATGCACTGTACCTCACGTTCCTGGGCACAACAGGGTCAAGCACTCCAAACGAGAAATGAAGAAACTTGGGCATGTGAAACTTGGTAAGGCAAAACTGCAGCTGGAAGGGCGATGAAAGGAGGAGACCAAAGCACTAAGTCTGAAGCACACAATTCCACAGACTGACTTTCTTGTTAATAGGGTGAAAATGAAGTTTAATTCTTGAAAAAGCCCTACAGAAGTCACGTGATGACACAGAATTTAACACTAGTAGTAGTAACCCAAGAACCATTGTCCCTCCGAGCTGTGGGTCCCCCCCATCCAGAGAGACATGGAGCCCTCTCTCCGGCCAGGCAGCAATGTCAGTATGTACATATGCAAGCTGGAGGAAGACACGCTCTGCATTCAACAGTCCAAGACACACACAGTCCCTAGATGCAAAGTTGTCCTTTATGAATCCCCTCCTGCCTTCTCAGCTGCCCAAATAACCTGTTCAGAAGGTGGCACAGCTCTGCCTTAGACAAACACCTTTCAAGTGGGCATGAGTTTTCCCATTTACACACGTGTTTTCTCAGACACAAATAACAGACTAAGGTTAAAAAAACCCAGAGAGAAAATACAAATAAGGACAAGGTAAATTCAGAACTTCAGATAAATGAATCTTGCATTAATTATATAAATTAATCAAGAGTAGAAGTAAAATTGATTCTGTAATGTTGCTGTTAGGTGTATTTTAAGTAAATTACAACAGCATTTCCTGTTTTCACCCCAGAATTTTAAATAGAGGATTAAATTTAATTTTTTTCTCTACTTGTCTAACTTTTTTTTTTTTAGAATACTTTAGATTGTTCTTGAGATTAGGTAATGTAAAAATGGATTAAGTGCATTTCAGGAACCATTTTGTTCAGGAAAAAAACTCATGCTGATTATGTCTAGATTACAAATAATTACTACCACAGCATAGCTCTGAGTCCAGTAGGAATAAACAACTCTCTATTCCCTCGGTCTTTGCAAGGTGGCACTTGACCAGGAGCGCTGTTCACACAGGTAGACATTCCCAGTGCCACATATCCTCCTCAAATATTTCACCACTAGTCCTCTGTCACTAATGAAGACTTACAAGTGGATCCTGAAGCTCTTCAGAATAGGATTCAACCCCATCCTCCTTTCACTACCACTGCTGCTACCGCAGCCCTGGGAAACCACACACACCTCACTGGCCATGCCTGGAACGGCCGCTGTGCTGCAGTGCAATGAAACAATGACACTGGGCCTCGCGTTTGCTGCCTTGGACACGATACCTTTCAATGCCTGGATGAGCATTACTCCACATCTACCCAATCATTTGAAATGCTACCCACAGGGAAATGTTGAAGTGTCCTTCACACATGTTGGCATTAGCAGCAGTTACCCGCAGCCTCCCAGCTGAACACTCTGTGCTTCTGCATGCTCCAAGTGACACACAAGTTGCTAGCATAGAGCATTTACTACTCAGTTAAAAAAGAAAATCAAAATTTCTTATTTTCAGGTCCCTCCTGTTCAAGCTGACAGCAGAGACAGAGTGGAGCTTAAAGCCTACAATACAAAGTACAGTAATCCCTCACTAATTCACAGTTCACCATTAGTGTCTTCAATACAACATGGAGGGAGGTTCTGTGTCTTTACCGCTACTTTGCACATTTTGCTTATTGTGGCATCTTTCTGGAACTGACTCCCCACGATATTTAAGGGATTACTGTAGTACACTTCTAAAGAAAATAAAACACAAAGTACTTTGTTTTAGAGTACATGCCACGTTCTGAGGTTTCAGCTACTGGAGCACTTTATGAATTAGCAAAATCTGAGCTGGAAAGATTTATTATACACAGATGAGATGCCTGACTAATTCAACATTAAAGAGATACCTAGCAATTACTGCAGATTTTTCTCCTTCTTCAAGTGTACCATGTGCCGAACTGCACATTTATTCTAAGAGACTCTGATTACAATCATTGCAAGAAATCACAGGTTCTTGGAGCTGTCTTTAAAGGCAGCAAACACTGTCTCTAATGCAGGCATCTCTGGTTATAGGACACCAGTGAATGACATCAGTGAACATATTGCTGATCCCCTCGCCTTCATTATTTTTATACAATCTTTTCTCCAATTCATTAATACGCTTTACCATCCGCCACATTTAGAATGCTGCAAGTACAGAAATATGTTTCACACATTGTTCTTCAGATACATGGTTGATTTCAAACCGACACCCTGGTTTGACAAGTCACTAAAACATTCTGCAGTGGTCTGCACAGATACCATCCCTAACTTGAGCTCAGCTGTTCCACTCTGCCCAGGGCTGACTCCCCAGTCTGGCTTTCCTTCTAGGATCCTACGCAAAGGACAAGCTGGAAAACTTACCACCTCCGAGCTCACGCTGTCTGAAAAATGACTGTGAAAATATATATTCACAAACTGATGAAAAAGTAACATTTAATCACTGCTGTCATGGAGACGAAGATCAGTACTTGCCATTTCGTAGCTCCTACACTTGGTGCACTGCGAAACTCCTCATACTCTCCCTCTTCTTTATTTCTCCAAGAGCATTTGACAAATTTCTCCATCAAAGATGTAAGATTTGGGCATCTACTGTTTGCATGCCAGGAGAGGGGGAAAGGTGGAAGAAGAGCAGGAAAAAAGAGGATGAATATGCAACAGCCTCAAGAATATGCAAAGCAGTGTTTATATGTGGAACAAAGATTTGTAGAAATGTTAAAACTGCTACAAATGAAGTATGAATAGAAATGTACATGAATAAAACAGCAGAAGAAATAACTGAGCGAGCCTTTAAAGAGCAGCATGTATGGATAAAGAGTGATGTGACTGATAACAAAGAAGTGGGAAGATGCTGAGAAATGTATTGTTTCCACTCAGCCCAGGAAGCCTGAGTTCCAAATGGCCATGGTACAGTTGCCTTCTCAGCAGCAGACCTGCACTTTGGTCACAAGAGGGAGAGTGTGGTGTGTGCTATTCCTCTCTGTGTTATTATTTATCAGGCAAGGCACCCCAAAACAGGAAAACAGTCAGCCTTACTTAAGATTCATGAGGGATGATGTGGGATACTGAGGCAAAACAAAGCACAACAGGTCTTGCTGAATCCCAATGGATTTCCAAAAGGCAGCTTGCTGTCACCAGCCAAGTAGTACACAGGGCCATTGCTCCTGCCCTCTGTAGCACTTAATCCTGGCCAGAATGCTTGGACACATACATTTTGGTGTCTGTGGGATGAAGCGTGTGAGTGGGTCACAGTGAGTTTTAATAAATCACCATGCCCTTCTCTAGGGTCTCAAGCTGAAGTGGGAGGATGTTTTAGGACAAAGCTTTCATGTGATAATATACTCAGCTAGTTCTCAGGGCCAGCTGGTGAGAAGGGGCACTGAACATCATCAAAACACCCCCAACATGATCAGAGGGGTCCAATGCACATCCAACATGTATTCACAGGATTCTGCTTTGTAAAAACCTGAACTATTTTACTGCAGCTTATATTCTTCTATCAAACCGTAACATGTTTAACAAAATACATATTGACTAATGAGGTGAAAAATACGGTTGGCCCTCTTGCACTTCGCGCCCCCCATATTGCAGCTTCAGATCTTAGCGGCATGATTCTTTAGCGATGTAGGAGACCCGTTTTGCAACTGTGCATGCATGACTTGCCGCCGCCAGGGCAGCAGCTGGGGCAGCAGCTGGGGTGGCAGTGGGGGCACGGGCAGCAGTGGGGGCAGCACGGGTGGTGGCCGCAGCGGTGCGGCCGCCATTCAATGCGGAAGTCGGGCTAGGGAGACCCGACTGTATCAACAAAAAAAGCTCAGCACAGTTGCATAAGTCACACCTGAATTAGCCATGAAACAGTGAGCTAACTCTCCCAGAACAGAACCAAGAATCATATTTTCTCCCAAACCTTAGCCTTGGAATAAGGCCTCCATATTAGAAAAAGCTGCTTAACTGTCTGAAAAGCACAGCTCTGTGGGATTTTTTTGTCAGGCCTCAAGAGTCTTCCAGTGGATAAGCTTCCAGAGCCTGGTCTGAGGGAAAACACTGACAGGTCAAGAGCCTCAGCCAAGCCTGGGATCCCCAACACCCATGTGACATGGAGTTCTTCCCTGTCCTTGATCCAACAGTTTGAAATTCTGTGACACTAAAACCCTCAGAATGCACGGGCACTTTGGCTGGCAGCAAGGAGAGGCAGGGAGGCCCCAGCCCCTCCTGGCCACGTCTCCACACTCTAGAGCTGCCTGCGGCATGTGCTCTCCTTGCAGTCCCAGCAGCCAAATCTACACAGCTATCCCAGGCTTACAGTGATGCCCTTCCATCAGTCACTGCTGGTTCTGACACTCCAACAGGGGAAATCTGCTTACTCGTAACTGAAGTTATTGACAACTCGAGATGAAAATGTGCTATCCATGCACCACATGGCTTCCATCAGGCACTAAAAAATGGAGCCCTGGTTTCAGCAATACCTATTAGCAAAGTTCTTCCTGTGAGACTCTTCCCACTTTTGCATGAACATAGCCCAAAAGGAAAAGCCAACACTACTCCTTCCAATTCCCTAACATTCAAATCCCAAAAGAAAGCAAAACAAAACAAGAATTTATGGTAAGGAGAGACATTTCCCTAAAGACAACTTGTTAAGACTTCCCATCACCACTAAGCAACCTTTCCCTGTGCCTGTCCCCAAGGATATGTAGAGGCCTGTTCCATACAGTCCAAACCAGTTACCCAGAGAAAGCACAGTCAAATGGCAATGTGTTAGCTGTGCATGCAGAGATGTGGCTGGCAGGCTCCCCAGCTTTCATCACTCCCTGAGCACCTGAAAGCATTCCTGTAGAAGGCAAGCCTTGATAATAACTGAATCCAGTGTCGTTCTCATGAAGTCTGCAACATTCTTCATGCAGGAACAATCACCATAAGGAGCTGAGGAACTGAACAGCTAATGGTAGGTAAGTACATACCTCCCTATGAAAGTTTTTCTTTAATGCCAGTTGAGATATGAAAAACACCATCCCACTCCCACTATGAAGCAAGACTGGCCAGGTAATGATCCTGGCTCACCAAAAGCCAAGCAGAATGCAGTATAAAAATACTAAGATCACAAGGCCCATAGAAGACCCCACAAAAATGATCCCAGTATCTCTTGCTAATACATGAGGTGGCCTCCCTGTGTATTTTTGTGTATTTTCTGCTGTAAAACACATTTTCTGTACAGCAAATGTCTTGCAATAGAAAAACTTTCAAAACCAATTTGGGGAGATGCAAACTAGGCAAACCGCAAGGTGGACAGAATCCTGGCTGGATTTTTAGTTTCAGAGGATGGCAATGAACAGCTGGAAGTCAATCAGTTACAAGCGCAATTCCCCAGGGGCTGATACTCAAGGCAGAACTGTTTCATACGGTCGTATTTCTGTAATCAATAATCTCAACAGCAGTATGGAAATAGAGAGCCACCACTTCCTGCTGAAGCCAATTCCTTTGAAGGAGCAGAGGAGAGCCCAGGGCTGAACGGAGGCAAATTGCAAACTCAGTTGATCCTGACATGATACTACTGTCAAAGGATTAGGATACAACTCCCCTCTTCTGAAGTTTAATCTTCCAGAAAGCAAAACAGCTGGGATTTAATGACAAAGGTATTTGCATAGTAGGCCGAGCATCCAGCTTCTCCTCTATACATTCAGGTCACAGGGAAAATTTTGACATTATGGAGCTTTAGACAAAACACCAAGTCATTTGGCATAAAAAATACATGTAAATTGAGATGCCAAGGCTGGAGCACAGGAGCTGGTAGGACTTAATGTCGAATGTAAAATGATAGAAAAGGGTCTGTGCAGCTGCATACACCATGTCCACTGTTCCAGGAAAAAAGTGACCTGTACAGTGCAGGAACACATTGAATCCAGGCTGTTCCCAGTGCTAAAATGGGAAGGCCTGAAAATTACTTCCTTAGACATCAGCACTGATGATTAGTTTGAGGGACATGGTAGGAAGCTGTACAGATCCAGTGGAGAGTTGTAAATGTCAACAGTCTAAGAACCCAAGAGCACTTCATCTCAGCCAACAAATTCCCAGTGACATTACAGATGAAGTGGTTAGACAGCTGTGGGGAGCACTGGATCGTGGCACAAGTCAGAAGGCATCAGGTGTTTGTTATCTTGGTTATGTATTTCCAGCAGTGTAACAAAGAGCCTCCTACGGCAGACTGGGGAGAGTAAAGAGTGTTACCTTCAAGTATGAACAGAGTAAAAAAATATTACTGATGTGAACCTCAGCCCTCACCCCTTTATAAAATGGAAGTTCCAATCCTTTAAAAAGATGATTAGACTTTTTGATAGAGGTCAAGAAAGGTTTAGCTGACTGAAGCAAGTGACACTAATAATATAATCATCTTACATTTATACCTAGGGAATTGCAGATGTTGCACATCCAGGTATTTCTGTTAGCTTGTGATTAACAAGGTGTACACTTGAAGAAACAAGCTCAGCAAAATTATAAAAACATTTAAAAAATACCTATTGAACATCAACATGAAAAGCACTTACTTGATGCTTTCAGTGTTGTTTTATATCCTATTATAATGGTTTTATGTTTGGGAATTTTGTGGGGTTTGCTGTTCTTTTTTATTTTCTCCTCCCAAACACATAATATATTCTAGATTGTACACATAATCCATAAATATTCAAGTTATAGCCAATTTATTACGGATATTATTTCCCTGATACTGAAACGATGTTATATACAAATATTTCTACATTAATATAAACACATGCAAAACAAATCAGAAAATGTAAGTCTTGAGTAAAGAATGACCAAGTTGCAAAATAAAACGAAAAAAGATAAACTGTGTACTCTGCTATTTTTTGTAGTCACAGTCTCTGATCGCAGAGGGGAAAAAAAAAATCCTTCTTGCTATCAATATTTTGCTTTGCACAGAGAAATCTGTCAGTATCAATTACCTTTTTCATATTATGCCTGCAGGAAAAGAGAGTTCTTCAGTGCAGTAACACATCATTTGAAATTGTGGCACACAGCTCAAAAAGCAAGACTCTCTGCAAAGGAATAGTAACGTCACCGAAAAAGTGGAATTTCTAAGTACTAAGCACAGAAAATTGTTTATGTCAACCAGCTTAAGTAGGGGAAGGCAGAGACAGAGCCTTAATGTCCTTTTCTCAGGAAACTTCTGCACGTCTCTTCATAAAAATGACAGAAATATAAAAATGATTCAACTGATGACAGGTAGTAGAGACAAAAGTAGTTCTGTACTGTTTTTAAGAAAAGGAAATCCACATTGGCCAAGTTTCTTTATTTCATACTTCACATCTTCACTCAATACTGTTACTGAAGGTTTGAAAAATTGTCCTGTACACCATGAATATATAAAATTTATCTGAAGCATTAAATCTGTAAAAATAGGAACAATTCAGTCAGACCAAGTGTAACTGAAGCACTGGTAGACAGTGAAGGGAATCGCTTATCTGGGCTGAAGAAGTAGTCAGAAATTAAGACTTAACTAAAAACCCCAAAGATTATCAAGGTAACAGAACTATGAAAATTAGGATTTTACTAATTTGTCAGAAGATAGGAGAGAGAAAGGTAATGAATTTTATTTTAAATCAGTAAGCATAATGTGACTTTTTAGACACCTTGGAGGTCTAATTACATACTAGAAAACTCACTGCCTTCAGGCACCCTCATATCAAGTGCAAATCTGCGCAGTTATAGAATATATTTATAAAATATACTATATGCAAACATCTTTACAGAGCTTTAAATCAAGCCAAAAAGTAAATATACTTGATGGAACAACAGAAAAAAAAAAAAAAAGCAATGCAAAAATGTGGGCAGTGTGACTGTGACCCTTCAAAGCCAGAGGAAACCATTCTGTTTGTCTGCAACAAAAATGAGATGGGATTTGCACCTCAAAAGTTGACTGTTAATAAAAATGAAGACGATATCCTGTGTGCTTCTGCAAATTAACCTATAATCAGCTTTCATGAATTTTACATACTGTCTTACCTTAAAGAAACTTCTAAAGCACAATGTCAACCCTTGAATACCAATAACCAATCACATAATTGAAAGTGAAAGGGTTTCCCAGCTAAATTCAAATTAAAAACTACCTAATTCTAAGGAGTGCAATGCTCTGGAAAAAGCTTTAAATTAAATTATTTTACTTGTAAAGCTAATGTTGGGGGTTTTTAGTTAAAAACCAACTGGAAGCAAGAAAGCTGCAAGAGTACAAATGACAAAATCATTTTAGATACACCAAGTGAAAGAGTAAATTATCCACTGATGCAGACAGAAATATCCATTTGCTACATTATTTGCTTCCTTACTTCATTCCATTGCATGTACACACAGCAGAAGTATTAAAATGCAGAATAATAAATAAATCGGCTCAGATTACTAGCATGGGGCAAAACACAATCCGTAATTGTGCTTTATCTAGTTTCTGTTTCAGCAGTCTTTGTCTCTTGCAGTTTATAGGAAAAATCATAATCAGACTTCCAAAAAGAGTCATTTCTTTTTTTACCAGATGCTTAAATTAATTTGCCCAGGTTTATAACCCAAGACACTTCTGTGAAGGAAGCACAGTGCAAATCATAGGATGAATAAAACTTGCTTACATAGAAAGGAGTTTACTTGATTAATGTTAACTGGTATCTTTATGAAATACATTGTAAAACAAAGATTAAATAAGAGGACTGAGTTTGTTGGGGTTTTTTTTCCTCAGACTTTTTTCCTCATCCCTCCTTTGAAAAGCTTACTGATTTACAAAAATCTTTAACAAAGTTCCAGTCTTCAGCAGATAACCATTATAAATGCTGCCAATCAATGCCAACAAGTGTTTGATTTGCTTCTTGTGCATGTCCAATTTCCTCTGTGATACTGTGCTGCTGCCAGAGTTTTTGAATCTTTTTAAATCGCTCTTTGCACAGATGTAAGGGATTCCCACGTCTGAAAAGGAGATAACACGTATCAGGAATGATAAAACACTGCAGCTAAGCTCAAACACTCAGGTGTGATATTGTAAGTATTAGATAACTCCTTACAATACAGAAATATTTAGATAACCCCTTAACATTATTCTCTTATCAGAGCAAATCAACATGTATTTGGATTAGTGCTCCAGTGCTACCTTGTCTGGTGCCCCTCCCTTAAAGCAAGACAGTTCCCTCCAGCCTGTGGGAACCTCCTGTACAGCCCACAGACCTCTGAATGCACACTTTCAGCAATCTTTCCAGCCTGAACTAGTTCATATTTTCTCTTTTTTACCAATTTCAGAAGTAGCAAGTATTAACAATATCAAGTCCCCAAATAAGCCTCTCATAAGAAGGAGAGACAGGAGTTAAGACAAAGAACTACCTCATTAAATAAAATAATCTCATACTATTTTCATCTGGTATTAAATTTACACAGATAATACAAACAAATGCACTAGATACAAATAAAATCTGCAGCCCCAGTTTCTAGGCTACTTCACAGATGCTAAAAAGATGTAAATTTTTACACTTCAAGACAACTGCATATAACCTATTTAACTTTCCATTAAATATTTTTGACCTAAAAGCACACACTAGCATTAAAATGTCTTAAGTTATTAGGTGCAGCAGTCATGTCAAAATATAATGTTACCTACATAATTAAAATAAAACAGTAACATTAAAAGTGTATTTTATAAATCAGACAATTTTAGAATTTCCGTCTTTAAAAAATATTTTTGGTTGTTTGGGTTTTTTTAATATTTACCTGAGTCCCTGGTCTGTCTCTCCATAGTCATCAAGATAAGGAGGAGGATAAAAGCAGCCCTTTGTTTTCCCAGCTAAAAATAGCACCTGACATTCTCTTACTCTAGAGAGAAACACAGAGAAGATTTTTTGGCATTGATTTTCAGGTGAATATTTTCATATCCTTTCCTAAACACTGCTTTTTCCAGTTCTTACCTACTTTCACTCTGTATAACCTGCATGTACAGATTTTACAGGTACTTTTTTTTTTTACACTAAAGATCTGATTCTCTTCCTGTTATATCTCCTCCATTCCATGTTATTATTTGCAGTCTGTGTAAAATACTCAACAAAGAGTATTTTAAGATAAAACCACAAGAAAAAGCTCAGTTCCACTTCTCACTAATCTTTGCCAAAGTGAAAATAGGCATTATCTAACCTTTCTTTGTATGAAAGAAGAAAGCTGAAGTGACTTTTCATGGTTTTAACAGCAGCAGTAGCAACAACAGAGTATTTACCTTCATAATTTTGTAATACTTCAGTACAAATAAATGCACAGACAAAACAACTTGAAAATGAAATTCACATTTTCTATGACAATTTATCTTCAAAGACACAACCTCTGAACCTTATACCGAAGTATGGGAAGATGAATACACCCTAGTTTTTAGGCAACCCAGTTGTTAACAAAACACTACCTTTACAAACCACCCGCGCAACCACATTTACAGAACTATTCCTTTCATGACCACACACATCATCTAACCCAGCAACACAAGTAAAGGCATTCAGCTTCTTACCTAAGGAATATGCCCACTCCAGAACCACAAGTGTATGTATGTGCAGTACAGGCTCCAACATCTTCCCCATCTAATTCAGTCTGACAGCAGTAACTCTGAGAACACAGCATGGTCCCACACACAAGGCACAATGTTGGGGCTCTGCTTTTATCACCACCTGATTTCGGACACCTTTTGTTAAGGAAAACAAAAAACAAAACAAAAAGAAACCCACTGTATGTATTAACTCTAGATAGTAAAAACATTCACAAGTTAACAGCAGCAATTTCCATTTCACTGAAACACAGGCCAGTTTTGCCGACAAACGCTATGTGCCATTAACTTTATGATTCTATATGCAACTTTCTGAGGCTTTCTGGTTAGAGGTTTCCCACTTCATCAAAAGGAGCAGAAGACTTCAGAGTCCTCACTATAATTGCATAAAACTTACGAGAAATTGGATGCTTGATTAATGAGGCAGCTGTAGTCATCCGGAAGGTCTATTAATTTGTTGGATTCTCTTGCATAGCTAGAATAAAACAATCAAATACACCACTCAAATGTCAATGAAAAATATACAAGTGAACTCAAACTCATTCATGTTTTCCTGACTCATCCAAACAGCATCTGTGAATAATTAAATTTCTAAAGTTTTCCTCTTCTCTGCCATTCGGAGTAAAATAGGAGCACATAAAAAACACAACATCTCTCAAATAAGCCACCTCCTGTTTTGTCATTTAAAAAAAAAAAAAAAAGATAAAACACAGAGGCAGAGTCAGAAAAATACATGTCACATGCATGCTTTGAGCAAAACCTCATTATGAGGTCACCAGAGGTTTAACTAAATATTTGTTCTCTCCTGTATCTGTTTGCTTTTTATTTCCTTTGGTCACTAATACTGAATGGAAAATAGTCTAACTCTCAAGTTCAGAGAACTTGTATCTTGCAAAGAATGAAATATTCATGCAATGAAAGGATCTATTTAATACCAAATATTTATATATTTAAAAATAACAGAGATGACACACTAAATATTAATATTCTTCCAGTCGAGGAATAATACAAATTAGACTATGAAATGCAAATACAGGTTTATAACAGAAACAATGTGCAAGAACATGTTGAGAGGAAAAAAAAACCAGTCAGGTTAGACAATCTTTGAAAGAGCAGTTAACAACCAGCAAAAGGAACACATTACCTGATTGCTTGTCTCTTGCCTTCCAGATACCTTTTTACTTCATTGTTACTGCACCAACTATGAGAAAGAAAAAAAATTTTGATTATATAGTGAACCCCCGTTACTCGCGGGCTGTTGGGTCTGGCCCGACTCACAAGAGTCATGAAATCCGCAAAGATAGCGAACCCACTACATAGTCAAGTACACCATGCCCGTAGCCACGCC
>WEKX01000694.1:11239-22709 GCA_013390025.1 Pitta sordida
GGGATGGGATGGGATGGGATGGGGGGATGCTGAGCTCGAGGTGGGGGCGTCTCTGGCAAACAACACTTTGATTTCCTGGTGAAATGTTTCATTCCCAGCCCAGTTTTTTTTCCTGCAGTCAAACCACTCCAGTGCAGAAGACACTGGGGGTATTTTGGCTGTGCTGCTGTGGCCCAGCAGCTCCTCTTTAACTGAGTTAAACACACCCCAAACCAGCAGTGGAATTCCCGGGTTTTCGTTGTGCTGATGGGCGCAAGAAATCCAATTATTTTCAGGCTGTGCCCAGCTGACCCTTACGTGTGTTGTGTAATTTATTCAGAGTACTCTTCACCTTCGGGAAAACCACTCAGGTAACCCAGATTTTCAGGGGGAATTCAGGATTTTAAGAATGAAGGCTGTGCTGGCAGGTGAGCTGCTCCTCCAGCTGTTGGAGCACAGGAATCCTTTGAAGCAGCTCCCGGGTTGTTGCTTTATTTAATATCCTCTCTCTAAATATTTACAGGGTTTGTTTGGGGGTTTTTGTTGTTGTTGTTGTTGTTATTTTATTCTCCCCTGTCGGGTTTGTTGTTAAGCAGAGGCTGTTTTGGGAGCATCCTCGTGATTGTTGGGGATGGTGGGAGGGTGGGGAAGGATGTTCTGGGCCGGAGGTGCCGCCCTTGGGGACAGCAGTGGCTCGTGGAGAGAGTCACAGAACCAGGGAATGTCCTGAGCTGGGTGATCCACGGGGATCGTGGGTCCTGCACAGGCACCCCAAGGATCGCCCCCTGTCACAGAATCAGTAAGGTTGGAAAAGACCAGAGTGATCATCAAGTCCAACCTGGAAAGGTGGCTCTTGGAGAGTCACAGAACATGGGAATGTCCTGAGCTGGGTGATCCACAGGGATCGTGGATCCTGCACAGGCACCCCAACGATCCTCCCCTGTCCTGGAAAGGTGGCTCTTGGAGAATCACAGAACTGTGGGNTCAAATTTAAACCCGGTGACTCAGGTTGGCTCCAGAGCTGCTCGGGAAGGGACACGGGGTGGGGGGTGACAACCCTGGGTTATTCCTGGGGGTAATGACACCCTGGNGATGTCCTGAGCTGGATGATCCACAGGGATCGTGGATCCTGCAGAGACACCCCAAGGATCCCCATCCTGGCCTTGAAAGGCTCATCACAGGGATGACAAGGTTGGAAAAGACTTTGAAGATGATCAAGTCCAACCCTCCTGGAGCTCTGGCAGCCACTTGGGGTTTACAGCGAGTTACGATGGTCAAAATGGGTTTGGTTGTTGGTTGGGGCAGTGCTGGGGTGGGGGCACTTGGAATTGGAGGTGGTGGGGAGCAAATTTAGGATCAGAGNTGTGCCCAAACCCTGGGGGAAGAGCCTTCCCCAAATATCCAACCTAAATGTCCTAAAATCTGTCAGTGCCCCTCAGGAGGAGGTTGTGGAGTGCTCTGAGCTCTCCCCTCAGGCTCCTCTTCCATCCTTTCCCTCTCCAAAGTGTTCAGGGGGGACACAACCCCTTCTCCCCCCACCCCCAAACCCCTCTCCCACATTCCCTCCTCTCTCTCTCTTTTGCAGGATCCCGTTCAAGATCGGGCAGCCCAAGAAACAGATTGTCCCCAAGACGGTGAGTAAAGCAGTTCCCTCTTTTTAGCCCGAGCCGGGGATCATGTGGCTGATGAGTCAGGCCGGCACTTTGACTCGTCCCATTTTGCCGAGTGTGGGAGGGAGCTGGAGCTGGAGCTGGAGCAGCAGAACCTGTTGCTGTGTGTGTGTGTGACCAGCGCTGGGAGCCCCAGCCAGGGGGGAGTGTTTTGGGTTGGGATCCGTTGAAATGACATATTTTATTGTGGGTTTTTTTAGGGGGGTAGTGAGGTGGGGAGGGATAAAGGAGCACTTTGGGTCTGGCCCAGTTTTCCTCGGGGATGGCTGGAGATTTGCTTCCTTCCTTCCTCGCTTCCTTCCTCCCTTCCTTCCTTTCCTTCTTTCAGCGGTGGCTTGTTTTGTTCAATCCTTTCGGAGCAGATGGAGGAGGAGGAGTGGTTCAGATCGCTGAATATAACTGTTTCCAAAGAAAGGCTCATAAGCTGAGATGCTTTAGTGCTCGGGCGTGAATTAATTTGTGCTGCGCAGCACTTGCTTTAAAAGCAAATTAAAAAAGCAGTTTTTTTGTATTCCCGTGGATTCGAAGGCTCCTACCCCTTGCAGCTGCCTCTGGTGTTTTCCCTCCTCGAGCAGCGTTTGTCCCGTGCCAAAAAACAAACCCAAAATGCTGTGGAACCTCTTCTGAAAACTCACCTGCTCTGAAACCAGAGCCCTGACAAGGCAGCACAGGGCAAACCTTGTCTGCCCTAATCCCCCCTGAACCAGACTAACATCCCTGATCCTTCCTTCCCGGGACACTAATTCCCCGGGATGCGTGGGCACTCCTCTCCCCCTTGGGACACGACATTTTCCCCTGGAGCCGCAGGGTTAATCCCACCCCCTCCCTGGGAGGGTTGGGTTCTCAGTGTTTTCTTTCCAAGGGTCTGGTGCTTGTCTGCTGCCCTGGAACAGCAATTGGCTGCGGCAGCTCCAAACTGTCAGCGCAGAGTCTCAGCCAGGCGAGGGCTGATCAAATCCCCTCTGGTGGTTTCTGGCTCCTCCAGCTGCCCTTCCCCAGGGGCTGACAATGTGCAGCCTCAGGGCTTCACCCTCCCTGCTCCTTGTTCCCTGGCACAGCCTCTCATCCTCTTCCCAGCACCTTTGTCCTCCCAGGCTGGTGCAGGACCTGCAGCTCTGGGTGTCCTGACCACCTTCCCTGGACGCCTCCATCCCACCCCAGTGCGTTATATTCCTTCTCCTTGCTGGTTTCCCCCATCTCCTCCTGCATTCGCTGCTGGGGGGAGGTTTGTCTCCCCTAAAATCAGCCTGAGCTCCCTGCAGATGAACGGTGGCGTCTTCAGAGCTCTTCCCTTCCCCGGGAGCTGCTGGAATGTGCTGTTCTGGAGCAGTTGGCAGCCTTTGCTTGTATCTCTGTGTGTGTGTGTGTATTAAATAGAACAGCTCAGAATATCCATCAGGCAGAGGTTCATTCAGCACCCAGAGCGTTTCCAGGCCTTTTCCTTTTCATTTTCCTTTTCCTTCCTTCCTCAGCTCCCCAAACCCCACATTTGGTGTCAACAACTCCCAGGCTGGAAACTGATTTTTAAAGGGCTTTTTTTTTTAAATGGCTTCTGCTTGCCCTGCGATGATGAGGATGAGGATGAGGATGAGGGTTCTCTCCAGGCAGCAAATTCATGAGCAGCAGAAAACAGGAAGCCCAAAGCCTTGGAACTTCACACCAAGTGTGTAAAGTGCAGCTCTTCAAAGCAGAGCAAATGGCAGGAAACCACGGATATCCCCTTGGGATCAGGCATTCCCTGGCGTGGGGTGGAAGGGATGGGGTTGCTCTGTGGCTTCAGGGAGCTGCAGGCCCCAGTTGCAGGCTCAGGCTCTCCATCTGTGCAGGATTTTGGGAGCAGCAGCAGCAGCAGCCAAGGGCTGGGGTATTCCAGATGTTGGGCTCTGGAGCCAGCTGCAGGAAGTGGGAAGGTGTGGCATCTCCAGGGCTGCATCCCAAGCCCAGCAGAAGGGAAGTGGTTGTGGGGAGAGGATCTCCCACTCACAGAGGCCGGACCACAAAAGAGGATGGTGAGGGGGGGAAGGAGGGGAAAAGAAAAGCATTTGTTGGGATCTGACTCCTTTGGGCTGGAGTCGGGAGAGGGGGATGGCTCTGCTGGGAGGCTTTTCTCTTGTCAAACCCAGGCCAGCATTAGTCCTGAAAAGCAATTTGCCTGGGCTGCCCAGGAATTAAGTGATGACTCCCTGTGCCCACTCGCCTCTGATCCTCTGCAGAAGGGCACGGTGTCAGCCACGGTTTAGCTCTGCAGGGAGAAGGAAACCCCTGTGGAAAATATCAGCTGGTGAACCCAGGTGATCTCCCACTCCCCAGACGTGCCTCTGCTTTGTTTCCACCTTAACCTGGGCAAATCCAATTCCAGACAGCATAATCTCTCCCCTCCTCTCCCCTGAAAAGAGCAGCTGTCAGCGGGGCTGGGCTGGGAGGATCTGCTGTCAGCAGAGCAGCACAGGGCACAGCCCCACAGCCCAATTAAACTAATGCCCACTGATAGGAGCCGGAATGACATCCCCCTGCACGGTGTTTTGTGGCTCCAGCCCCGCTCAGGGATGTCCTTCCCTCCCCGGGGACAGCTCTGGGGACGAGAGGTTACGCTGCAGTCGGAGCTGTCACATCTCCCCAGCCCTGGGTTCACCTGCCTGTCCCCTGCTCCTCACCGAGGCCTGGGTTATCCAGGCAGGCAGGGAGCTGGGAAGCAGAGCCCTGTGTCCCCTCGTGTCACCAGCGTTTGATCCCTTCTCCCTCCTCAGCCTCGTCCCTGCTCCATCCTGGGCTGACTCAGAGCCTTCTCCCTCCTCCTCCTCCTCCTCGTCCTCGCTGGCCACCCTGGGCTGAGTCAGCTTGGCAGGGAGCAGGACCTGAGCTGCCAACCCTCGCCTTCCTTGAGTCATCCCGGGGATGTTGGACACAGGAGCTCCATGAGCAGCAGGATTCCACCGCTGGCCCTCGCTGCCGTTCCACTGGGCTCCACCGGCGGGATGGAAATCCCGAAACAAGGGAGTAAATGTCACCAAAATCATGGGTGGGGAGAGGTCAAGGGATGCTGGTTAAACCATTTTACTCTTGTTCCCTCTCTCCCTTCAGTCTTCTCTGGTCTCTGCAGTGTCCTGGTTCCCTTTGCCACCTTTCTGGGAACCCTTCCTGCTTTGCAGAGCTCGCTGAAAGTCCGTGACATCCCAGATCCACCTGGATTCTGCAGAATTCTCTCAGCTCTGGGCTCTCCTCAGGGTGAATATTCACCCACCTGACTTACCTCGAGCCTCTTGCTCGATGGGATGACAAAAGCTCAGCAGAAACCCCACCTTGTAACAGAATTTTCTGGGTTCCTTTTTTTCTATTTGAGAGGGGAAACTTAACTGCTCTCCCAAGACCCACCAAGAGGCTGAGACCACTGGAATGTGGAGGAATCAGCTCATCCTCCTCCTCCAGGAGGAAGAAATGAACCTCGGGGGGATAGGAAGGTTCATCACAGCCCTTTATTTCTTTGTAGTATTGGCTTTGCTCTTGGTTCCTTGCCCTGTCACTGCCCTTAAAGCAGGAGGGATGTTACTGAGGGTGGGAGCCCCAGTGTTTGCAAACTGGGTGAAGGGGAAGGTTTGTTTCATTTCAAAGCTTTCAAGAACTCCTCGTTCTTTATGTAGATTTAAGTAAAAACCCCGAGACAAGCGATTTTTCCATTCCTGTGCCTGGAAGAAAAAAAAAAGGTTCGGCGCAAGGAACAGGGTTTTGATTTCTGAGTCCTCAGAAGGAGGCCGTGGAGAAGTGGGATTATTTTAACATCACAGGAACTTCCCTTCAGGATATTGTCATTTTCTACGTGTTCTCATTGCTCCCAACGTGATAATCCTCTCTTTGCCTTGAGTGTCAGGTACCTGTGGCCGTGGGGAGCTGCTGGGAGTGGGGATTGCTGTGAGCTCTGCAAAGTGTTCTCAGCTCACCCTCCTCACCCGGGGATCTGCAGGAGGGGAGCAGGGCAGGGAGGGGAGTGCATTTTGGGGGATCTCCCTCACCCGGGGATCTGCAGGAGGGGAGCAGGGAATGGTGAGGGGAGCAGGGAATGGGGGGGCACTTTGTGGGATCCCTGGGCTCCCGGGATTCCTGCAGGAGCAGCGATGGCTCCCTGAGCTCCCAGACTGTGATGACTGGGAGCCAGTTGCTGCTGGTGGGCGTGAAAAATAAGAGCAATCCTTGGGCAGCTGCCTGTGGGGACGTGAGTCAGGCCAGGCAGCTGAAGTGTCGCCGTGTGGAGTCACCTCGATGTGGGAAAGCTCAGGGAGAGGGGACTGGGGGTTCACATCACACACACACGGGGGGGGTTTGTCTTTATAGGATGAACACGGAATCCCTGAGTGGTTTGGGTTGGAAAGAGCTTAAAGATCATCCCAATCCATCCCCTGCCATGGGCAGGGACACCTCCCACTGTCCCAGGCTGCTCCAACCTGGTCTGGGGCACTCCCAGGGATCCAGGGGCAGCCACAGCTTCTCTGGGCACCCTGGGTGCTCTCAGGGAGGAATTTCACCCCAACATCCCAGGTAAGCCCTTGCCCTGCCCCTCCATCCCTTATCCCAAGTCCCTCTCCAGGTTTTGGAGCCCCTCTAGTCTCAGGAAGCTGCTCCATCTCCATTATCCATCATCCATCATCCTTTATCCATTACCCATTTCCCTGTTGCCCAGAAACGAGGGGCTCCAACGGCAGAAAGGGCCAGACCCCCCCGAATATTTTGCAGGTGGTTTCATTTCATAACCAAACCCTGCAGGTTTTTTGGAGGAGCTGGGTTGCTGGGCAGACACGGGGCAAGGCTGGAGCTCCACACCACGGCAACGCCACCACCAGCCTCCAAAGGACATATTTTCGACCCTCTCCCTTGGTTTGCAACCAAAACAATTCACACCTCAAGGCTTATAAATAGGGTGCAACAACAGTCCCTGGTTATTTTAGCAGCCGGAACAGCCACGGAGATGGAGGGGTGAGCTTTCCTCCGCGCCGCTTCCCTGACCTCCAGGCAGCAGCTGCCGTGGATTTCTGCAGCTCTGGGAACACCAGGCACAAGTCGTGTGAGCTGCCCCCACACTGCTCCCTTCCCGCTCCCCAGAGACCAATTTTAGCAGCAGAAAAAAAGGGAGCTGGAGCTCCTGGGGAGGGTTTGGCAGCAGCAGCAGCAGGAGGGGAGAGGCAGCAAGCGTCCCCCGGAGGATGGGAGCTGATGGGGGGGGACAGCTGGTCACTGGGATGGGGCTGGGGTTGGTCTAGAGCAGCCCCCCCTCCCCCAAAAAAAGACATTTAAAAAAAGGAGGTTCTGAGAAAACTCAGGTTTCTGAGCTCCCATCTTAAAATTCCTCGCCGGAAAAGCAAAAGATTCCGTGTGAGGCACAGAGCCTGGGACTGAAATCCCGAGGACAGCAGGAAGAATTGGGACAAACCTTTGGATCCTTCCAGTCCCGGCTGCTTCCAGCACTCTGCACTTCCCTGAGAACAGGGGGAGAGACAACAAACAGGAGTGACCCCGGGGCTGAGCCCATGACAACAAATTACTCTTGGCCGGTCAATCGAAATCCATTTTGCCTCCGTCGGGTTGACGAAGGTGTGGAGCGAATGTTTCGAGCGTGTGTTAAAAACAGTCAGCACAGAAAGAAAGTTCCTTAAAATATCTCCCCTCGCTGGAGGTTTTGCTGCCAGGGAGCAAGTGGGAGGGGAGCAGCCGCTGAGGCTGTGCCTGGGCACAGGTTTCCCCTCCCTTTTGGGGGTGTCACAATCCACTTGGGGTCGGGTGGGAAGGAGCCTTTGCAGGGATGAGGAGCCTGGGGAGGGGGTGAATAACACAGAGATGGGAGGGCTGGAAGGATCTGGGAGTTTTTAACCATCTTGATGAGGATGAGGAAGGGGGAGGTGACTGGGGTGGGTGAGTGTTTGGGTCTGACATCCAGCCATGGCCAGAAGCACCTCAGGGATGCTCTGGAGCTGGAGGAGAAGCAGAGAAGGTGGGCCCGTCCCCCCAGCACTGCTCAGTGGTGCTCCCTGAGAGCTTTCAGTGCGTTCCCATGTGCTGCAGCACATCCTCAGAGCGAGCCTGTGCTCCGAGAGAATCTGGAAATAACCCCCCCCCCCAAGCACAACTCCCACCTCAGCTGCAGCTTGTCCATCCCGGGGCTCGGGGCAGCGTTCCCCAGGGACAGGTTTCCCCGCGGGGTTTTGCCACCCCTGGAGCTGATTTCCATCTCTTCTTTCCACAGGTGGAGAGAGACTTTGAAAGGGAGTATGGGAAGCTGCAGCAGTGAGTATCAACCACACTGGTCAGACAGGCCCTGCTTCCCTCCTGTCCTGCCTCTTCCCAGGGTGTTTCCAGCCAGCTCTGCTCTCCCCAGCGAGCAAATCACTCCCTGCCTCGTAATTCCCGATTCTTCAGGGCTCCTCTGCTGGCAGAGCGTTGAAAGGTGTCCCGAGAAACATTTTTTGACGTGGGGTTTGAGGTCTGCAGATTGTGGCAGCTCTAAAAAAACACAAATTCCCAGCCAAGCTGCGGGGGTCCCCGAACAGCCCAACACCTCCAGGGCCACCAGGGGCTCTGCCATCCTGCCTGGTGTCACTGGAGCCCACAGGGATCATCTGCCAGCGTTTGGCTTTGCCATTTGTGCTGCATTCGAGGGCTCTGAGAAAACATGTGAACCATGAATAAGTGATCACCAACTTGAAAAGGTTAAAAACCATCTGAAAACGGCCCCAAAAAGGGGCTGAGCTGCACTGAACTTCCCAGAGCCTTGCCTGGGTATTTTTAACTCCCACCAGAAGCCAGCACATTCAGCCTGTAAATGATTTGTTGCACGTATGATACGCTTGGGTTCCTTTCTTTCCAAGATTCCCACTTTTTTTTTTTGCCTTCTTTTCCCCATCTTTCAGATTGGAAGATCAGACCAAGAAACTTCAGAAGGATATGAAGAAGAGCACAGATGCAGACTTGGGTAAAGTGACTGCAGGATACATAGACTGTGAACTTGGCCACAAAGAGACGGAGTGACTTTCTCAAGATCACATGAGTAATGTGTGACAAGCCTGGAAAACAAATCCCAGCTCAGTCCCACTCAGTTTTGCTTAGTTACAAGGCCATCTGCGAGAGGGCTGCGAGCAGCAGCTCAGCCCAGGGAACACGGAGAGGCTTCCTGGGCTCGCTCCCTGTCTCCTGAGCTCGGTGGCCTTGGGCAAGTGGCCCTTTTCTTGTCTCTGCCTCAGTTTCTGCAGCTGAAAAGGGAGGAGTTGTTACTGCAGCTGAGCCTCCTGTGTCAGCAGGGCGTCACCCAGGGAAGGGCACAGGGCCCTCTCTGGAGCCCCAGGAAGGTGGGACGAGGCTCTGGGGGGGTCTGCAGAGCACAGGGTGTCTGTGCTCCTGACCTGGCTGCTCTCAGTTGGGACCATAACCCTTCTCATTCCCTCCTTGGCAGCTCCTCGTGGTGATTTGGGAGCAGCAAACGGCTCCTCTCTGCCCTGTCCCCACCCCAGCGGCATGTCTGGGGTGACATCTGCCCTTACAGGTGTCCTGGTGGCACTGGGTGATTTGGGAGCAGCAAACAGCTCCTCTCTGCCCTGTCCCCACCCCAGTGGCACCTTTTGGGTGACATCTGCCCTTGCAGGTGTCGTGTGCCACCTCACAGCCCCTCCCTGCTCCCTCCAGGGCTTCTCCAGTGGGAAAGCAGCGCGCCCACCCCGCAGGGAGTCGGATCCCGTGGAGGCAAACTGGGATTCCTCGGAGCTCCAGTTGCTGAACAGAGCAGGGCAGGAACCTGCAGCAAAGAGCTGCTTTAAACCCAGATGGTTTTTTTTTCTCAGCCTGTGGTTTGGAGCCGTCCCTGTTTGTGCCGGGGCCCCCACAGCTCCAGGAGCCACGGCTGAGGCACCAGTGCAAACAGGTGTGGGCTGGACTGGGCCAGCAACACTCATCCCGTGGGACTGGGGGGGGTCACAGCAGCTGGCAAATGGGGGGGGCTTCCCATGGTGCACACTCATCTGTGTGAGTGTGAGTGTGAGTGTGAGTGTGAGTGTGAGTGAGAGCTCCGGGCTCCTGCCCTGCTCTCCCACCCTCCCCAGGCCCCAGGAAGCGGCGCTGCCAGGATTCTTTTCCGAGGTGAAAAGTGCCCTTTCCGAGGACTCTGGTCACTGTCAGGGATCCTCGGTAAGTTTTTCCTTGTTCAGGATTCCCCTCCCCTCCCTTGCAGTGGGCGTTGTTTATATGGAGCATTTCAAGTCCCGGAGGAGCTGTGGGAGGACTTTTTCTTTTTCCGTTCTGCTACATGGCAGAGTCACAAATGAGCCTTGGCCAGATCCAGGGAGATCTGATTTCTCATTTAAAGGCACGAAATCATGAGTGGAGGGGGAAAGATGTCGGGCACAGCCTGGCGAGGGGTGGCTGAGGGAGAAGGAGGTTGAGCTGAGGATTCCTCTCCTCATCTGGCGCTGCCCATTCCCAGGGGAGGATCTGCCAACATCCAGCCCCCAAATCCCACAGGGATGGGGGTTTATCCGCGGCCTTGTGTCCTCCTGTCTCATCCCTCTGTGCTCAGGGGGTTGGTTATTCACCCTCCCTCCCAAATCTCCCCCTTCTTCCCCAAAAATCTCAGCTCAGGACAAAAGCGATTCCTCTCTCTGCACAAAAATATCCCAGCGAGGCTGGAACGGGGAATGGGATGTGAGCAGCACTCCCTGTCCTGTGGCTAAAGATCACTCCCTCCCTTCCCCACCCTCTGTCCAAACAAAATAAGGATTTTTAGGAGCTGGAGATAAAAGCTCTCCGTTGGGATGAGGTGCTGGTAACCCCCGGGATCCCTGTTGGGTTTGTTTTCTGGCCGTTCTCCAGTACTTCCATTGGATTCAAACACGCAGTGGACTCCAAAATCCTGAATTCCTTTAATTGGAGCGACATTCAGGAGCCAAGAGCAGCGCAGACCCTCCTGAGGGACGGGTGATCCCTCCTCCCTCTCCCCTTTTCTCCTCCCTCCTCTTCCCCCGGACCCTCAGAACCCTCCACAGCAGCTTCCCAGCACCCTGCAGGTGATGAAATTCCCGACCCAAGTTCTCCCTGAACACTCCCAAACCCGCCATCCTCACCATTCCCACCCTCCCAGCCTCTCCCCTCAGCTCCCTTCCAATCCTCTCCCAGGAAGACAAAACTCATTTTCTGCCCCCCAGCCAAAGGAGTTGTGCCATCCTTCGCTCCCCCCTCCTCAGATGTGGTCGCACATATGGATTATATCCCATCTGTTTAAAGGTTTAAATGCCTCAAGCCTTAACGTTTGGATAATGGATGGATCCAGTAGCTTTGTTATCCCGGAGCTCTGCAGCTTCTGAGCTGCCTCTGGATAATTGTGTGTAACCTTTTAAATCGCAGCGTTTAACCCCTTGATTTATGATCTTAAGCCCCATTATTGGGATGGCTTTAACTTTGAATATCTGAGGGAGGACAGCAGGAGTCTTTCCAGAGCTCCTCCGTGGCACGGCTCGAAGCATCTGGGACTGAGAGGGGAAAAAAAAGAACATTTTTTGGTTTAATTTTAGTACCCGTGGCTTTTTTTTTTCCCTTTCTTTTTTGTGTGTGTGTGTCTATTTTATCCCTGTTTATATCGATGCTTTCTTTTTTTATTCATTTTTTCCCCCTCTGTACCTTGGCTAATTTCTCGTTCTTTTGTAGTGGTTCTGTCACGGGGATTGAAATTTTCCCCTGACTGGAAAAACGAGTTGAAGCCCATCGGAGCAAGACCTGGTGCCTCTGATCTTGGTGGCACTGCCAGGGGCCGGAGGGGACTTGGCATTTCCCCCCCCCCCCCCGCCTTTTTCTCC
>WEKX01000694.1:22717-33297 GCA_013390025.1 Pitta sordida
CCGACTTGTTCTCCACAGGCACAAAATTTAAGTTTATTGAGGGGGAAAATGTTTTAACTTGTGTCCCCTGGTGCTGGAGTGTAAAAGGCAAACCTCCTCTTCCAGCCCCTGTCGCTCTGGTCCTTTCCCACTAAATCCACTTCAAATACACATTTTTTTTTAAAAAATTATTTTATTTTTTATTTTTTTTATTGTAAAGCCATTTGAAAGACTTAATGGACTGTGATTTTTCTCATTGTGGAAGAGCCGTAGCGAGGCTGAGAGTGACACTTAATAGTCTTGTCAAGAGAAAAAAAAAAGTCTAAAAACCCCCATCTAAGGTTGTTTTGGTTTTTGTTTTTTTTTTAAGAGAACGGTGCTTTTGTTAGCCTGGGATTATTCCTGGCAGCATCACACGCCGTGCATGGGGATGGTTCAGGCTCAGCTCACATCAAACCACTTCTCTGGGTGTTTGCATGAATGAATTGATGCTTTTTTCCTTCCTTTCCTCTCACCACCACTGAGTGTTTNTTGGGTTGGGTTGGGTTGGAAGGGAGTTTAAAGCTCATCCCCTGGGCAGGGACATCTCCCGCTGTCCCAGGTCACTCCAGCCTGGCCTTGGGCACTCCCAGGGATCCAGAGGCAGCCACAGCTGCTCTGGGAATTCTGTCCCATCCCCTCTGCACCCTCAGAGCCAAGAATTCCTTCCCAATATCCCATCTGAATCTTCAGGATCCAGTGGGAAGCCATTCCCCGTGTCCTGTCCCTCCGTCCCTTGTCCCAAACCCCTCTCCAGCTCCTGGAGCCTCTTTAGGCTCTGGAAGGGGCTCCAGGGTTGCCCTGGGGATTTTCGTGCTGAATCAGGGATCCAGGGGCAGCCCCAGCTTCTCTGGGAATCCCATCCCATCCTCCCAGGGAGGAATTCCTTCCCAATATCCCACCCACCCTGCCCTCTGAGGCCAGTCCCCCTTATCCCATCACTCCGTGCCCAAAGTCGTGGTGTCTCCCCTTTCCAGCCAGATCCTCCTCCTCCTCTTTTTTATCATCATCATCTCCCCAAAACTTGCCCCACACTGGTTTTCTCTCTCCTCTCACCGCATCATCATCAGTTGTGCTGGGGATTTCAGCTCACCCTGAGCACACGGGGGCAAATGTGTCCCATTCAAACCACTCTGCTGTGCCCAGAACCCCAAAACCATCCTGGCCTGGGCTCCTTGTGCTTTTCCCACCAACCTGACGCGGAATTGTCTCTTTTTTTGCTTTCCACAGGTGAACCAGATCCAAAAGACGGTGATAGAGCCTTTGAAAAAGTAAGTACCCGCATCATCATCATCATCATCTCCTGAGGAGTCGGTTGGTTGAGCAAAAAGCCTCTTGGCTTTGAAAGATAAAAAAAAAAAGGGGGAAAGTGAATGTTCTTGCATGTTTATAAATGGTGCATCTGTGCAAGGAAGGAGGAGATGTCGCAGAGCCTTTGGGGCCAGAGAGGTGGGAAATATGGGGAGGGAAATCCCATCAAAATCCCACCCCCTCCCTTTGAGGGTCACAGGCTGTGCCCCAAAACCTTCAGGGATAACTTTGATCCTTCCCCCAAATCCCCTCTGAACCCCCGAGATTTGCTGTTTTGTTGCAGGAGCAGAGCAGGCGAGCGAGAAATAAAACTGAAATTACTGTAATATGACAGTAAGTGTTGCAAATTGCTGAACAACAATTCCGGTTTAGGTTTGACACATGGAAGGTTGTTGTGGGTTTGGTTGGTTGAGGGGTTTTTTTGGGGTTTTTTTTTTCCCCCTTTAAGTTGTTGTTCCTGCCCAAATCNCGTGGGAAATGGGAGGGAAACCCCATCAAAATCCCCCCCCTCCCTTTGAGGGTCACAGGCTGTGCCCCAAAACCTTCAGGGATAACTTTGATCCTTCCCCCAAATCCCCTCTGAACCCCCGAGATTTGCTGTTTTGTTGCAGGAGCAGAGCAGGCGAGCGAGAAATAAAACTGAAATTACTGTAATATGACAGTAAGTGTTGCAAATTGCTGAACAACAATTCCGGTTTAGGTTTGACACATGGAAGGTTGTTGTGGGTTTGGTTGGTTGAGGGGGTTTTTTTTTTGGGTTTTTTTCCCCCCCTTTAAGTTGTTGTTCCTGCCCAAATCTGAAAGTTAAATCTCCTGTATCACTGAGGTTACTGGGAGATGTTCGGTGACTCAAGTTTTACCTGGGTTGTCTTTTCCACCACCAGAATTCCTTGTTTTATTTAAGGTGGGAGAGGGGGAAATGAGGAAAGAAAGAAAAAGAAAAAGGAAAAAAAAACCCAAAAATTTCCATCCTTTTGCTGTGGAATTGTGTTGCTTATTATCTAGATTGTCCTCATGAAAGATACATTAACTTTTTCTTCCAGCATTCTGTTAAAATTGGAAGAACTTGTGTTTCTGAAATATTCTGGGTTGGGTTTGGGTTTTTTTTTTCCCCCTCAGCTTGTGTTGGTTGATGAAACGAAAAGACAAAACCCCCTCTCCCTGCAAACCTGCCTCGTGTTTTAAATCCTGGGGGGTGATGGGGTTAATTCAGGGAAATAAAACCATTTCCGTGTGGCCATGGAGGGATGGAGAGCGCTGGGAATGTTCACCTGGAGAAGGGAAGGATCTGGGGAGAGCTTGGAGAACATTCCAGAGCCTAAAGGGGCTCCAGGAGAGCTGNATCCCCTGGATCCCTGGAGCATCCTGGGATGGTGGAAGGTGTCCCTGCCCGTGGCACTGGCAGATCCTTGAGATCCCTCCCATCCCAACCCATCCCAGATTCCCTGACCCGGGACTATCAGTTATCTGTCTAATCCTCAGATAAACAGAAGGGTGTTTGCTCCAACCTCCTGGCTGCTCTCCAGGCTTGGCAATTCCCTCCAACTTCCTAAAATTTCCCTTGGCCCAGAATGCAGTATTTTTTATCCCCTCCCCTCTCCCCCCTTTCCCTGCCCTTTGGCTCCTGCAAACAGGCTCCGAGCGGCTCTTAACCAGCTTATGTTTCATGCTGGGGGAGCACAAACCTCTCCTTCCCTCCTCCTGCCTTCGGAGGTGCATCCCGGGCCGAGCCATCAGCCAGGAATGTTTCCGAGGAGCCCAAGGGGCCGTTTGGAGGCTGATGAGATGCAGGAGAGAAGCGCCCGGGAGTTTGCACTTCCCCTTGTCCTGCTGGCAGAGAAACATTTTGGGGGGGGGATAAAAGTCCCAAGATTAATGAAAGCTGCCTTGAGGAGCTCCTCTCCTTTCCAGTGAGGTATTCCTTCCCCCAGCCTCTCCCAAATTTGCTTTGACCTAGAAAAAAAAAAGGCTTTTTTTCTTTTTTTTTCTCTTTTTTTTTTCTCCAACAGCTGCACTTTATTACATCTTCACTGGTGGTCTTTTATGGTTTATTAGCCAAAGAAACAGATAAGTTTAATCCAGGCAATTATCATTAGTGGTTATATATTGTAACCAGAGGCACATGGGCTGTAAAATCTCCCATTCAGTTCGGAGTTTTTTTCAGGCAAATATCGGGGAATTTGTTAAACCATGCTGGAAAAAAAAGAAAAAAAAAAAAACAACCAAAAAAACAAGGGGCAGTAGTAGATTGAGAGAGGTGGGGTGGAGACTTGTATTGTTTAAATCCTTCTCCTTCTGGGGACGGAGGGTTTTATTCATAATTCGGGTTTTTTTTTTTTTCTGAGCCCCAGGAAAGCCTTGGCTGGGAATTGCTCATTTATTTTCGGGGAAGCAGCAAAGCTCCAGTGAGGACGATGCATATTTCAGCGGGTGGGTTGGGCGGGGAGCTGGGCAGGGTCGGGAGGGATGGGCTCCTCTCTGGGAGATGCCTGGGTAATTTCACCCCAGATCTGGGGCGGGGGGAGAGGAAACCAGCTGGATTCTCCTTCCCTCTCGCAGTTGTTGGCTCAGGTTTGGGTCAGCAGCCCGGGCAGGGCTTGGGGGGTGCCCTGGTGTTCCATGGGGTGTGTCTGTACTTGGGGGAAGGATGTGGCTTAAAGGAGCCAGGTGGTTGGGAGATCCAGGGATTTTAGTGCCTTTCACATTCCCAGCTCATTTCCAGGGTCTCCGTGTAACAAATGCCAGCTGAACCTCCCCGAGCAAGGGGGTGTCGTGGTCCCCTGGCGCTGCCCCATTCCCTGGGCCCCCAACATGGAGCTGCTCCCAAAACTGGGCAGGTTTGGCCACGGGAATGTCCTGGTCACCCTGGCACAGCATCGTCCCCTTGGAGCCTGGTCCTGCTCCCAAAACTGGGCAGGTTTGGCCACGGAAATGTCCTGGTCACCTGGCACAGCATCGTCCACTTGGACCATGGTCCTGCTCCCAAAATCAGAGAGTTTTGGCCACGGGAATGTCCTGGTCATCCTGGCACAGCATTGTCCCCTTGGAGAGTGGTCCTGCTCCCAGAGTCAGAGAGTTTTGGCCATGGGAATGTCCTGGTCACCTGGCACAGCATTGTCCCTTTGGATCGTGGTTGTGCTCACAAAATCAGAGACTTTTGGCCATGGGAATGTCCTGGTCACCTGGCACAGTATTGTCCCCTTGGACCACGGTCCTGCTCCCCAAACTGGGCAGGTTTGGCCATGGGAATGTCCTGGTCACCTGGCACAGTGTCATCCCCTTGGAGGGTGGTTGTGCTCCTAAAATCAGAGAGTTTTGGCCACAGGGTGCCCTTGACTGTGGCACAGGTGACACAGAGGGTTGTTCCCACCAGGATGGCACCGTGGGACATGCCCAGGGGTGGGATCCAGGCGCAGCCTGATGGATAAATTCCCCCAGAGCTGCGTGTCAGCGATCCCTGCTGGGGAGGGGGATCATCCCCTTCCATCCCCCCCCACCATTCCCGAGCTCCCTGGAGCTGCTTTTCCTCCCTGATCACTGCCGGGAGCAGCTCCAGGGGTGTCGGGGCAGCGGAAGCAGCACAAGCCGCTTTCATGTCCTTAACGAGCCCCTAATGAGGATTTGGAGGCCGAGCAGCCACATGGCCCCTGCTCTGCTCCTCCTAATCCCCCCGCGCCGCTCCCGGGGGCTCTTCCCTGCCCTCGGAAGGAAGGGCTGGTTTTAATTTCCCCTTTCCTGGTGGGTGGACGGGACGTGTGGGCACGGGCTGAGGAATGGCAGGAATCCCCTGAGCCATCCTGCTGCCTCTCCCGGCTTCCCCTCCGTGCCTTTCTTTGGCACCTGATGCTCCCCACCTCTCTCATTCCCTTTATTTTTTTTCCCCTGTCCGACCCCAGCCGTAGACCCTGCCCATTTCCAAGCCATCTTCCCTAAAATAACACCCCAGGGAAGAGCCAGGGCTGTGCCAGGCCGGGCCAACTCACGGGTTGCCAGACAAGACTGTCTGAGACGCTCAAAAAGGAGGAGAAAAAAAGGGGTTTTGCCATTAATTTTTCACTCTTGCCAAAGCCTGAGCGCCTCTTTCCCATCGCTGGCGCTGAAGATTTGGGCCGGAGGAGGATTTGGGATGAGGATTTGGGATGGAGAGGGCGAGGAGAAGAGGGGATGGGATGGGATGTCCCCACTCCTTCAGAATCCCCAGCATCCCCATCCCGCCCTTCCCAGCGCGGAGTCGGGAAGAAGTTTTCAATGTTCAGGCTGACAAACAAATAGATCCCTCAGTGCTGGGGGATCCTGGGGTGGGGGGTGGGGGGCACTTTCATCTCTCCAACCCCATCCTTTAATTACGGGGAGCTGAAGGGAGGCTGGCGTGGAGACGAGGTGGCAGCATGATTTATAATTCAGAGAACGGGGTGATTTAGATGTTTTCCCGAGGAGAACCTGTCATGCTCAGAGGAGTTCACCAGCAGGTTCCCCCCCCCGCTCTCCCCCGGCCACGGGCTGATAGTAATTTGTATTTTCTTTTCGTTATCCCTGCGTCTCTCCCCTCACCTGCTCCTCTTAAGCTGCCTGGGCTGCAAATCCCCTCTCAGCAGCCTTCCCCTAAAAAAGTGACAGGGAGCAACAGCGGCTTATTCCACAAGCTGCTTTCATGGTGAGGGCTGTAATTCCTCGTGCTGCTGTTTTACCTTCGCTCCACCACCTCCATCCCCGGCGAATTTCGTTCGAGTCAGCTTTGGTTTTGCTTTGGTCTCGTATTTAAAAAAAAAAAATTAAAACCCGAATGGCAGAAGGCAGCGGTGGAGGTTTGGGGTTGGCTGTGGCTGTCAGACCCATTCCCACCTCATTCCATGTGGAAGCAGAGGCTGGGAGGAGTGTAGGAAGGAGGGAGGTGCTGGAATTGTTGGTAAAATTTAATGTATTAGGGAAGGGTTGATGGAAAGGGTTGGACTGGGCTGCCCAGGGGGGTGGTGGAGTCACCAAAAGCACGTGGATGTGGCACCTGGGGACACAGTTGAGTGGTGAACGTGGTCGTGGTGCTGGTGGATGGTTGGATTTGATCTTGAAGGTGTTTTCCAACCTTAATAATTCCATGGCTCTGCTGGATTCCCACATCTGCCCCAGGGTTCACATCTGGATGGGCATTGCTGCCCGTGCCCCGTGTGTGTGGCTGGGATGGGGGTGGTGAAACAACTCGGATTTCCCCTCATCCCCTGAAATCTCAGGTTTGGTTGTTGAGTCTCCATTCGCAGCAGGGCAGACACTCTTTGGGTTGTGATCCCCTCCCCTCATCCCCTGAAATCCCAGGTTTGGTTGTTGAGTCTCCATTCCCAGCAGGGCAGACACTCTTTGGGTTGTGATCCCCTCCCCTCATCCCCTGAAATCCCAGGTTTGGTTGTTGAGTCTCCGTTCCCAGGGAGGGTTGTTGTGATCCCTTCCCATGGCTCTGAGGTTGGTCCGTGTCCCTCCTGTGCCGCCAGGAGGGTTTGACACCCCCCAGCCTTTGGAAAACGCCTTTGATCACCGTGGGGCTGCTCTTGGCCGTGGCTGTGGAGGGCAGGGGCTCTGCAGACGCCTCTGTGCCAGGCTTTTCTTTGTCAGTAACATGCATGGGATGGTTGTGAAGGCGCCGGGCCCACATGTGGGGCTGTGAAGTCATGGGAATAACTTGGCAGTGGCGGGAGCTGTGCCACCCCCTGCCCCCCTGCGTGTGTGCCACCCCTGCTGCTCCACTCGGGATTGGGTTTCTGTCCGCACAGGGAGCAAAAAAACCCAGGGCAGGACTTCAGCAGGGCTCAGGACCCCCTTTCTCTGGGGGGGTTTGGGAGGTGCTGAGCTCCTGGGGGGGTTCCAGCCTCGCCTGCATCCGGAGCAGTCCAAGGCAGGAGGATCCTGCTGGCCTCGAGCTGAGCTAATCCTGCGTGAAAATTAAACCAGGTGGCTCGTGGGGAGGGCTTGGCTGGCACGGGGAGAGCTCGGTGGGCATGGGAAAAGCTGGGCCTGGCACGTTGCTGGTGGCCCAGAGGAGCCACGGCTGATTCAATCCTTCCCGCTGCTGCGGCCGGAGGGGAAGGACCACCCTGAGACAACCTGGGTGGTGGCAGGACAAGGGGGAAAGGGTTCCAGCTGAAAGGGGGAGATGTAAATTCGATATTGGGAGGGGATTGTGCCCCTGGGAGGGTGAGGAGGGGCTGGGATGGAATTCCCAGAGAAGCTGTGGCTGCCCCTGGATCCCTGGATGTGTCCCAGGCCAGGCTGGAGCAGCCTGGGATGGTGGGAGGTGTCCCTGCCCTGGGCAGGGGGTGGGATGGGATGAGTTTTAGGGTCCCTTCCCACAATTGGATGATTTCAGGAACTGGGGGCTCTTCGAGCTGGGCAAAACCAAAAGGCACAAATATCCCTGGCAGGGAATATCCCCCTGCTGAGGAGATTGGGGATCAAACAGCCCTGGAAGTGTCCCAGGGCAGGTGGGATTGGCCTTGGAGCCTCTTGCTCCAGTGGGACATGTCCTTGTCCCTTGGACTGGAACTGGATGTTCCTCAGGGTCCCTCCCGACCCCAATTATTCCACGATTCCATGACCCCAACCCGTTGTTCTGTCCTCCCTGCCCTCCTCCCCTCCCCACCCCCCCGTTTCCAGGCGTATTTTGGGACTCCATCAAGAGGTAGGAGATATTTCATCGGGCCAGGAGGAGCCGCTGAGGCCGTTCCCGGAGCCCGGTGCCCCCCAGGACACCTCACCCGGTTCAGTGGAATGGGAGCGTGTGGTGCCCATAAAAAGCAATGCCAGGGCAGGGCATCTGATCCTCCCCGGGCAGCTGGGGAGAAGCTCCCTGATGACTTTCCCAGGTTGTTCCTCGTGCCACAGCCCCGATCTGTCCCAGGAACATCATGGGATGGATGTTTATTTATATGGCTTTGTTCTGTGCCAAGTGTCAGAGCCTTGGGGTGGGGTGGGGGGATGTTCATCACATCCCAGGGATGCTCCACACACGAATATTCCCACTTCTCCCCGGCTCCTGGAATTTGCCCTTGGCGGTTCCAGGCTCAGGGACAGCAGCTTTCCCCGGGCTCCGATCCCATCACCTTCCAGAAAATGGGATTTTAACGGGGGCAGGAGAGGCTGAGCCCTGGGTTTGGGGCACCCCTAAAGCAAATGACCCTCCTGAAGCGAGGTTTGTGTCTTTGTGTCACTCAGTCTCTTTGTATATTTGGGGGTTTTTGGGGTTTTTTTCCCCATTTAAAGAGGTGGAAAAGCTGTTTGTTCCCTTCTGGAGGTAAAATCCATCCGCAGGATCCAGATATCATTTTTTTTTCACCACCAAATCCTGCCTTTGACTCTCTAAATTACGGATATTAAATGAATATATCCAGGGGGAGCATCACCCCTGTGCTACAAACCGACAGCCACCGGAATAATTTGATTTACTGGGATTTTTTTGGGGAATTCCAAAAGCTCCAGTTCCTGCTTTTCCCTTTTCTGTCACGTAGAGAAAATATTCTCTGTGTGGTCTCCACCGTCAGATGTTTCCTCAATTTGTGACACGTTTTAACGACACAAATCTGGGTGATGCTGCTGAGGAGAGGTCAGGGCTCCTCTTCAGCCGGGTTTGCCACCCCAAAATTGCCAATAATAGGGGAAAAAATGCCAATAATATGGGAAAAAATGCCAATAATAGGGGGAAAAAATTGCCAATAATAGGGGGAAAAATGACAATAATAGGGAAAAAAATGCCAATNCCCCCACAAGGCAAAAAAAATGAATAAAGTAAAATAAAATAAAATAACACCCCCCCCAAAATTAACCCAAAAAACCCCAAGCAAAAAAATAGCCCAAAAAAAAAACCCCAAAGCAGAAATCGCTGAGGTTAATTTAATTTTCTTATTTATTTATTTTACTGTTTTATTAATTACATGGTGGATTTTATTTGATTTTATTGGACACTCCACGTTCATTTTCCTTGGCTTTCCCATTCCCTTTCTCTTCCTGCTCATCCAAACGGGAGGAACTGGAGGAAACCCCTCGTTCATTAAACATCCTGAGATGGTTTGGGTTGGAAAAAAAATCTGATTTTATCCTGTCGTGGTTTGACCCTGGCTGGATGCCAGAGACCCACCCCAACTTCTCCTGAAGGAGAGAAACTGGAGAATAAACCTGGTTACAGGCAAAAACAAGGCAAAACTATAAGTAGAGAACATAAAGGGTTTATTTTCTAACTAACAAGCTCAGAACTGCAAGGGAAGCATCATTTAGAAGGCAACCTTTCTCCCCCCACCCCTCCTTCTCTTACAATAGATGTAATATTCCCTTTTCCACCAGGAGAAAAAGGGGGAACACAGGGTAGGGGTAAACCAGGCAGGTTGGTATTTCTGACCAGATCCAGGGTAGGAACCATCTCTCTGCCCTTCCATAAAGTTCTCTCTCTCTCACGGGAGGGAAAGGTCTTTCATGACCCCTCCCAAGTGAGATCTCGACCTGAGGACGACAGTTCTTCTGAAAAATTCTCTGTTGTCCAGAAGTCACAGCCAGGATTGCAGCTTTTAAGTACTGGTTTTTATCTGCTTCATAATAAGCCCACCCAAAAGTACACAGATAGATCCACCACAAGGCACAAAAAGTCTGTCCAAGGATCTCTGCCNAACAGAGCAGCAGAAAAACCCCCTAAACCAGAACATATCCCCAATCCAACCCCGATATTTTTCCCCTGGTTTGGTTTTTTTTTTTCCGCAGGTTCAGCAGCGTTTTCCCCAGCCTGACCATGGCGGTGAAGAGGAGGGAACAGACGCTCCAGGACTACAAACGGCTCCAGGCCAAGGTGGAGAAATACGAGGAGAAGGAAAGGACGGGACCGGTCCTGGCCAAGCTGCACCAGGTGACGAGAATTGAGAATTCCCAGGGAAACGCGGGAATTTGGGTTTTTTGAAAATTTTATTTTAAAATTTTAGTTTGAAATTTTAAAATTTAAAATTTTAGTTTGAAATTTTTAATTTTAGTTTGAAATTTTTAAAATTTAGAATTTTAGTTTGAAATTTAAAATTTTAGTTTAAAATTTTGAAATTTAGAATTTACTTTGAAATTTAAAATTTTATTTTGAAATTTAAAATTATTTTTTTTTTTTTAAATTTGATGTTTAATTTTTTTTTAAATTTCGGGATGAATTTTATTATTCCTTTGTTTATTTTTTTTTTATCTTATTCCCACGCTAAAGGGAAAGAGCCTGGATTTTTCGTTTTAAAATTTAAAATTTTATT
>WEKX01000694.1:69609-88506 GCA_013390025.1 Pitta sordida
CCGGGGCCCCCCCCCGGCGGGGGGAAACCTCATCAAGCAGATGGGGCTCCATAAATTCAGGGGGAGCGTGAAGGGGTGTGTGACATGGGATGGGGTGGGAGAAGGGGGCAGGACAGGGAAACAGGGGCTGGAGAGGGGGGCAGGATGGGGAAAAAGGGTGGGAGAAGGGGGTGGGCAAGGGGGTGAGGAGGGCAGGAGAAGCCGAGGGGAGTGCAGGGGGATCCTGCAGCCACAGGAAGAGGCAGCGGGTGTGTGTGGGGGGTGAGGCAGGAGCAAAGGCCCAGCTTGTTTGTTCTGGCTTGGGGAGATGTTTATTTATTTGGCAGGGGGAGGTCCCTGGTGGCCCTCAGGGAACCCCCTGAGAGGGGAAGGGGCTGGAGGATGTCACAGCATCCCCCTGTGCTGTTGGGATACAGGGACACAGTCACTATTCCCAGCCAGGCTCTGCTCCCAGCCCAGGACCACGATGGTTTGTACAAAGAAAAGGGGAAATTAAATATAAAATAAAATAAAATATCCATCCTCCTGTGTGGGCAGAGAAACCCCCGAGTTTGGGGGTGATCCTGCACCCTGCCTGGGAGCAGGCAGCAATATTTACATGTTTCCTACTCGTGAACTCTTTAATCCAGGCAGCCCCAGCCTCGTCCCTGTGGGAGCTGCAGGAAATCCCCCCACGGGAAGGGGGAAGCTGGGGAGGTGCCAGCACTCAAAGGATGGCAGGAAAGGATTAAAACACCAGGTTACAGGATTCCCCCTCTGGGGCAGCTCATTCCCTGACCCCCAGCCAACCTCCCTCCCTGTCCCTGAGAGTGGATTGGATCCTGATCCCGGAGCTCCACCAACACAGGGAGGGAGAAAAGTGGAAAGAAACCTCCAAAAGCAGAACAAAACCTGAGAGGAGTCTTAATATAAAACATCCAGGCCTGGAGGAGCCTCATTCCTTTGGGAAAAACTTCATCCAGGCCTGGAGGAGCCTCATTTTTCTGGGTAACTCTTGCTGTATTCTGGGCTCTGTGGTTTCCCAGGGGCAGATCTGGAGGGGTTCAACGAAGACCAAACAAGGTGTGTCACTGTCACATTCACACAGAGGCTGTCACACGGCAGCAGCAGCAGCGAGGGGAGGCAGAGGAGGTGCATCATGCAGCGTGAGAAGGGCAAGAAAGGATCAAAATCCTGGCAGAAACACACAATGCAGCAATGCACATGCTTTGGGGCAGGGGGCTGGGGGGGTGTGTTTCATCCTGGAGGGGACACAGGGACATCTCGGCATCTCCCCACATCATCCCCCACCTAACACCTCTGCTCCTTCCTCTTTAGGGAATCCTTCCTCCTCGTGGTCCTGGAGCACCCCTGGGGTCCCCTGGCACCCTCTGGGGGCTGGGCAGGGGGTTTGGGGGCAGGGGGATGAGGGGTACTCACCGGTCTGGAGGGTCTGTCTGCCCCCTGAGAGCACACCCAGGGGCAGGGTGCCCGTGGGGGTCAAGCCTTTGAGGGTCAGCACGCTCTCACTCTCCTCCCTGCAAGAACACACCCAGTTCAGATGGGGTTAATGCCATGGTCAGACTGGGCCAGACTGGGAAAGGGGAGCCTGCCCTGAGCCAGCCAAGCACAGCTCTGCCCTGGGAATCGTGGAAACACTGAGGTTGGAAAAGATCTCTGAGGTCACCGAGTCCAACCCCCAAACAGCAACACCATATTCACCACCGAACAATGTCCCCAAGTGCCACACATCTGTTAAACCCCAGCAGGGAGGGTGATTCCCTGGGCAGCCTGTGCCAGGGCTGGACAACCCCGCAATTAAGCCCAGCCCCCCAATTAAGCCCAGCCCCCAATCAAGCCCAGCCCCCAAATTACACCCAGTCCCCCCATTCAAGCCCAGCCCCCCAATTAATCCCAGTCCCCCCAGTTAAGCCCAGCCCCTCCTCACCGAAGCACCGAGAACACCCGAGCCATCTTCCCGATGGCCCTGATCTTGTTCCTGATGATCTCCTTGCGGACCGTTGTCCCACCTTAGGGAGAGACAAAGAGCAAAAGAGCAGCGGGCTGAAGGTGCCCTGCCTGGCCAGGGAACGTGGGCATGAAGCGCCTGCCCGGGCTCCAGGAAAAGAAAAATCCTGGTTGACAGAACCACAGCTACACCGTGGAGAGAGAGAACGGCGCTGGAAGGATGGCATCGGGATGGCACCAGGATGGCATCGGGATGGCAGTGAGAAGGGCGACACCAGCGAGATGGCACGGGGACTCGAGAGCTCTGAGAGAGAGAGAGTAGGAGCACCACAGGACAGGGGGTTTGGGGAAGGCCTGGCTGGCAGCTCGCCAGGGTGGCTCACACGGCACAGGATGTGACACGAATGACTCAGCCATGGAGACGCACGGTTGGCAAGGCAGAGCACGGAGAGGGGGCTTGGGGAGGAATGGTGGGCACGGCTGTGCCGGGCAAGCATCGGCTCTGGCATCCAGGGAGCACAGGGAAGGGCTGGCCCGAGCCTCAGGACTCTGCTCAGACCCCACACAAACACAACGTGACTCGGGGCGGTGGGGGGTGTGAACTCGCCTTTCTGAGGAAAGCAAAAAAAAAAAAAGCAACTGAAACCAAACCAAAAACTGAGGGGGAAACAGGGAGGGGGGAACAAATCCATCTCCTCTCAGCTGAGACTCCTGCCATGGCCCAGGACACGGGAGGACAGGGAAGCCAAACCCAGGGCTCACATGCACCATGGCTCAGCCATGCACTACGTGGCCGCATTCGGAACCAGGGAGGAACGTGTGACCCCCCCCCNTCAATTAAGTCCAGCCCCCAATTAAACCCATCCCACAATCAAGCCCAGCCCCTCAATCAAGCCCAGCCCCCAANGAGCACAGGGAAGGGCTGGCCCGAGCCTCAGGACTCTGCTCAGACCCCACACAAACACAACGTGACTCGGGGGGGTGGGGGGGGTGAACTCGCCTTTCTGAGGAAAGCAAAAAAAAAAAAAGCAACTGAAACCAAACCAAAAACTGAGGGGGAAACAGGGAGGGGGGAACAAATCCATCTCCTCTCAGCTGAGACTCCTGCCATGGCCCAGGACACGGGAGGACAGGGAAGCCAAACCCAGGGCTCACATGCACCATGGCTCAGCCATGCACTACGTGGCCGCATTCGGAACCAGGGAGGAACGTGTGACCCCCCCCTGTTCCTCAGGCTCTCCTGGAGGAACACAGAAGGGTTAAAAAATAAAAAAAAACCACATGGAGCTCATGTTAAAACTGAAAGGGGATGAAGAGCCTGCCCGACTTAGTCAGCTCTGGAAATCCACTTCAAGGATCTGGTGGCACAGGCAGTGAAAATTAAGCTCGTAGCAAATTCTAGCCGGGTACCTTTCGGGTAGCTTGAAATGTAGTGATCTTCAGGGAGAGGAGACACCAAGAAACAAGTAGATGAAGACAGAGATAGAAGAAACAAATTTAATTTTCATGGGAGGGAGGAAAGAAAAAAACCAAAAAACCAAAAAACAAACAACAAAAAAAAGACCAACAAAACAAAGCAAAAACGAAATGCAAATGGGAGAAGCGGGTTAAGAGTCTCCAGCTGGGACCAAAGAAGCAGCTCAGGGTCCCACTTCTCACTGCCCCCCACGGCCTCCTGAGGGCCCCCCCCCAAATTCCAAACTGCACATCAGCTCAGCCACTGATTTGGCTCTTTCATTTACACCCTAAAATCCAGGCCAAAAAACTGCCTCAGCTTTTGGAGGGGGGTTGGTGCCATGAGGAGCCGCTTCACGCAGGAGTTCACTGCAACAGATGAGGAGACTGGGGAGACATTTGGTGCAGGAAATTTTGAATTGGGGGGGGACAAAAATAACCAGCAGCCTGTGTAAGGAGCAGGAAACCATCCCCAGAGTGGCTGGCAAGAAGGGTCTGTTGCAGTGAATGTCACTTCATCCTCCGCGACTGAACAGCAAACGAGAAAATAAAAAAGTTCCCTAACTCAGAATGTCACAAGGTTTGGCCAAAAAGAGACTGTTTGGGCATCCAGTTCTACATCAAGTGCATCCAACACCTTCCCCACCTTCCCCCCAGCGTTACCAGGTGCCAGCAGGGATGTTTTACCTTCCAACGTCTCATCCCCGTCCGAGATCAGCTCGTCGTCGGAGCAGATGTTGAGGATGTTCACGAGCATCTCGGTGACTGCAAGAGGCACAGAGAGGGAGGGGGGGGTCACACTGGGGCACAGAGGGGATTTGGAGGACAGGCTGCACCAGGGGAGGGTTTTCAAGGTGGTTTAATCCCCGGGAGCGGAGCCCACAGAGACGCTTTTGGCCGCAGCTGCAGCGGAGCAGACGACACAGGTTGTTGCATCCTCTGCCAAGGAGGTGGATGGAGGCCAAGCACATCCCAGAGGAACCAGACGTGAGGAAGGGAGGTGCCAACGCTCCTGCAGAACAGCCTTGAGCTCGCCCAAGGGCCCCCCTCCCCATCCCAACCCACCACCTGGCCCTGGGAATGCTGAATTTGGGGAGAGGGGGAAATGGGGGGGATTCGACCTTTGGTGCCTCAAAGTCAAAGGAACCTTTGGCAGTTCAGAGGCTGAAGCCACACACCCCAAAACACACAAGGCTGGGGTGGAACTGGAGCTCGGGAGGAGATGTAAAAACGCTTCTGCTGGAAAGCTGAGGCGAAGTCTGGGCTGTATTTTAAGCTGCCTCACCTCCCTCAGAATGAAATGAGGCTCTGAGGGAAGCGAGCGGCTCCTTCTCGGTGGGCCATGGGCCAACAGGAAATTTTAATTCCTCTGGTGCAAACCCAGAGCGAGAAAAACCTCCCCAGACTCCGAGGTGGGGCCACACCACCCAGGATCAGCTCCATCAGCAGGGCAGGAAGAGCAGGAAAGGAGCTCTTTATTGGGTAAAGCTTTGTAAAACAGGGATCAGCCAAGTGTTTTCCTGAGGATTTAACACAGATCTCCTTGAACCTGAGGTGTTTCCCGGAGATTAACGAGCCCCAACACTCTCCCAGCACACGTGGGACACTCAGGGAAGTGTGAGCAGCCACTGGGAACTGGGAACGGAAACCCCAACCTCTCTTACCCTTTTCCCCCACGAAAGGCAAAGACCATGTGAAGACATCCATGAAGTTTGGGAGCCAGTAGGGATGAGGGGAACAGTTGAACTGCCTGATGTTCATGACGTTGTTTTCGTATTTCAGCACAGCAGCTGGGGGAGAAAAAAAGCAAAGAGGACACAGGTCCATGGGCACTGCCAAGCTGGGAGAGTCCTGGAGTGGTTTGGGTTGGGAGGGACCTCAAGGATCATCTTGTTCCCATGGGCAGGGACACCTCAACCTGGCCTGGGACATTCCCAGGGATGAGGCAGCCGGAGTTTCTCTGGGAATTCCAGCCCAGCCTCACAAAACTAATTCCTTCCCTATATCCCATCTCTGCCCTCTGGGGCATTGCCATCCCCTGTGCCCTGTCCCTCCATCCCCTTTCCCTATATCCCCCATCCCCTGTGCCCTGTCCCTCCATCCCCTGTGTCCTGTCCCTCCATCCCCTGTGCCCTGTCCCTCCATCCCCTGTGCCCTGTCCCTCCATCCCCTGTGTCCTGTCCCTCCATCCCCTGTGCCCTGTCCCTCCATCCCCTGTGCCCTGTCCCTCCATCCCTTGTCCCCAGTCCCTCTCCAGCTCTCCTGGAGCTCTTTTAGGCTCTGGAAGGAGCTTTAAAGTCTCTCTGGATCCTTCTTTTCTCCCTCTGGATCCTTCTTTTCTCCAGGCTGAACATCCCCAGCTCTCCCAGCCCTGGCAGTTGTACCTGTGCTGATGAACCTTCATTATCAACACGAGTTAATTATTATCCTGTCCCATCAAAGCATCAGCTCCCCAAAACGAGCCCTAAACAGTAAATTTTCAGTCCCCTCCTGTTGTTTCACTACAGCTTTGAATAATGAGGGGCAACCAAACAAAGCTCTTCAAACTCATGCAAATGAGCAGCGACAAACACAGAGCCAAGATCCAAAGGGGGGGGGTAAAAACAACCACCCCAGAGCTGAGGAAAATCCCCTCCTGGTTTGGGAGCAGGGGGATGGCAGCATCCCACAACAGGGCCCCGTTGTCCTAGGGCTGGGAATGGAAGTTTTATTGCAGGACTCGACAGTTAATTAGCAGAGGAACACATGAAGTCAGAGAGCACAAAGCTCTCTTTCATTTCACGCCCAAGAATGCAACTGGAGGAGAGGGTTTTGTGTCAAACCCAGGGTATTTCTGTACCCAAAGCAATGTGGCAGCAGGGGCAGGGATTGTGCCAGGGCTGGGTCCAGCTCTGGGCACCTCAAGTCAGGACATGGAGGGGCTGTGGAATGTCCAGGGAAGGGCTGAGGGAGCTGGGGGGGCTCAGCCTGGAGAACAGGGGGCTCAGGGGGCACCTGGAATTTTCTGCATTCCCTGAGAGGAGAGGGGAGCCGGGGAAGGGTCGGGCTGTGCTCCCAGGGGACAAGGGATGGGATGAGGAAATGGCCTCAGGCTGTGCCAGGGGAGGCTCAGGTTGGACACCAGGAGCAATCTCCTCATAGAGAAGTTGTTAAATATTGGCAGGGGCTGCCCAGGGAGGCTTGGAGTGCCCATCCCTGGAGGTGTCCAGGGAACAACTCAGTGCTCTGGTCTAGTTGGGATGGTGGAGATCAATCCCAACTGGGACTCCCCGGAGGCCTTTTCCAACCTGGATGACTCTGAGGGGCAGAGCAGGACAGGGATTTCCTAACCCCTGAGCAGCAAAGCCTTGGCCTTACCCTTGTTGTTATAGACATCTAAATAATTTGGTGCAGAGAAGATTGTGATTAGGGAGGGAAAGCCCGTGGTCTGGCTCTTCCTGTACATTCGGTACCTGGGAAGAAAAACAAGGGGAGAAACAGGGGGGGAAAAAAAAAAATGTTTGTTAAAGCCTGGAGAACAAGGGTGAGAGTTAAACCCTGCCCAGCAGAGCCCAGTCCTGCCCAGGCTCCAGCACTCACCCAGCGTCCTGGGCTTCGTGGGCTCGGATTACGGATAACAAACTATTGTTCTGCAAAAATTCACACACTGCAGGGTAACTGCAAAAGAGGAAAAACACCAGGAGAACTCAGTGAAGGAGAGCACAGAGCATGTGTGGTCGTGGTTTCAGCGATCAGCAACCACCCCCCACCCAAAAAATGCCACTGTGTGTTTTACAGCACTCCAAAATTAATTGCAAAGGTTTCTGTTAAACAGACCCCCGGTGTCAAACCCTCTCTAGAAATGCTCTGCCAGCACAAATGTTGGGGGTTTTTTTTAGGCAGGACAAGATTATTTCCTAGAGATCCTGGTGCTGAAAACCACTCACAGGGCACCCTGCCAGCCCAGAGGAGCATCTCTGCTGTCTGAGACCACAATTCATAAAGAAACGTCTCCACGGAGAGCTCAGAGTCACAGGGAGAAGGGAGAAACCAAAGAGCAATTTGTGCATTAGAGCCAAGTACTGCAGGAACACCACAAGGCCCCACAGAGGGACCTGGAGGGTGATTTATTGAAGTGAAAAAGGAGACAAAAAACCACCCCTCTTTACCTGTAGAAATAGGAGCAGCCTCGGACAGTGTTGTGGGCAAAGTGCTCCAAGGTTTTCTCGTTGCCATAATCCTCTGAGGGATCCGACCAGAGCAGGTCACACATGGGACCAAAGGCTGGAGGCTCCTTAAACCTGTCTAACTGGAAAACGGACACAAAATCAGGAGGGGTTTTGTGCCCACACACACCTCCATCCCCCCGGGATTCCAGGCAGGAATGAAGCCAGTGATGCCCCAATAGAACTGGAAGCAATGGGAAAAGAAAATCATCCCAGAGATGACTTACTTTCCTAATGTCATCTAGACACGTGATTTCTGGGGAGAGTCCTCCATGGACACACAGGAATTGCTGGTTTAGGAGGGCAGCAAGAGGAAGACAGTCGAAGGTGTCCATGCAGGCGTCGTACACTCGCTCCGAGTACTTGATCCGACCTGGAAATGGGGATTAAATCAAGGCCCCCACCGGCCAAAGGGCTCAGAAATCAACCCAAGGAGCCCAGCCCCAAAGGGGACGAGGGAACTCTGCCGTTCATGGCCCACGAATCCAACTCTGCACTCGTGTGTTGGTGAAAATATTGACCTGGAGAATATTTTTCGGGCATGAAGAGGAAAGTGAGGGATCTTCCTCTCCCTTCAAGCTGCTTCCTACAGCACTGAGGTGAGGGGTTTGCACCTCACAGAACGCTCAGGATCACAGGATGAACCTGGGATGGACTAAAACCATCCCTTCCTCACATCCCTGCTGCACCTCCAGCCTCACAGCCAGGGAAATGCTGGATCACAGTCCCTGTGAGTCAGGGTTTGCCCGGGATGCCCCCAGAGAAATGGATTTTCACGCTGGATCCTTCACAGTTACAAGTGATGCCAATCAACGCTGAGGGGCAGAGGTGAATGAGGAGGGTTTTTCCCATATGAACAGAGATCCCACGGCCTTCCCAGAGCAGTTGGGCTCTTCAGACAAAGGCTGGAGGATGAGCAGAAACATCCTTGTTTCACACAGGGGTTTTTCAGAGACGATGCAGGGAGGGGGGAAGGCAGCACCCCCTGATTTCAAAAGGGGGAGAAAAACCCTGGGACATGGTTCAGGCTGAGCCCAGGAGCTCCTGTTTGCAAAGGAGGAAAAACCAAACCCTGGGACATGGTTCAGGCTGAGCTCAGCATCTCCTGTTTGAAAAGGGGAAAAGTCAAGTCTGGGATCTGGTTTAGGTTGAGTTCTGCATCTCCTGTTTGAAAAGGGGAAAAGTCAAGTCTGGGATCTGGTTTAGGTTGAGTTCTGCATCTCCTGTTTGAAAAGGGGGAAAAAAAAAACCCTGGGACATGGTTCAGACTGAGCTCAGCATCTCCTGTTTGAAAAGGGGGAAAAGCCAAGCCTGGGATCTGGTTCAGGCTGAGCCCAGCTCAACAGGAACTCACCTGCCCCCAGCCGATGGCCACAGGGAGCTGGGAGGTGTTTTCCAGCTCATTTCTGAGCAAACACAGTTATCACCTCTGAGCCTTCCTTCCCCTCCATCCCACAGCACCCAGGATAAACCCTGGGCCTGTGCCTTGCCCAGAACCATCTCCCGAGGTCAAGTCCTTGAGCAAAAATCTTCACAGCGCTGCTGTCCCCCTCTTTTATTGCCTGGGATGACAGTCACCCCCTGGGGACACACCACGACCTTTCCCCATCACTGGTTTAAAAACACATAAATGCCACATCCCAAAAAAAAAATCTTTTAGTGGAAAAGATCCTGAAGGTAAAACATTCTCCCCAGTGCAAAGAGGGAGGAGTTTCCAGTTGGAATCACCGATCCCCAGCTGCACAATCTGGAGCTGCAAGACTTTTGGCAGCGATTACACGTTGCTGGGGCTGGGAGTCAGGGAGGGGGAGGATGTGACTGGCTCAGCGAGGGGAGATGTGCTCCCGTTCCTTCCAGCCCTCTCTGCAACCAGGAGGCCACATTTGCGCTTCCCAGAACTTCACATTGGGGGTTTGGGGGTGGTTTTTTGTAGCAGGGGGATGAAACAGGAGAGCTGGGAAAGGAGGGAAGCAAAACAGGGGTTTACAGCTCTGATATTAATCTGGTTGTTCACCTGATATTAAACCTGTATTAATCTGATATAAAGCTCAGTAATTATTATAAAGCTGATATTATTTTTTGTGCCCAATTAAGGCCCAGGCCCACTCACAACACCATTTTTTTTAATGTACTTAAACCCACAATTTTTAAAAGACATTCCAATACTTCTCCTCCCCCCCCAGTTGCTGGTGGTGGTGGTGGTACTCACATTCCTGCTTGAAGGTGAAATACTCTGTGAGGTGCCTGCACTCGTGGTTCCCTCGCAGCAGGAACAAGGTTTTGGGGTGATTTATCTTTAAACTCCATAAATACAGCACACACTGCAAGAGAGGGGAGGAGGAGGAGGAGATGGCACGTCAGAAAAACCAACCCACAAACCCTTTCCCAGGGTATTTACTCAGGCAGAGACTTGCCCAAGTGTTTCTGGGAAGACACCCAAGGTGGACCCCAGACAGAATCCCAGCTCCATAACGGGCACTGGATCTTCCCGTGGCCAAATCCAGCCCTTGGATGGGGGGGGGAAAAGCCACCCTGGGTTTCTCTATATTAGGGCTGAGCTGGAGAAGTGACAAATGAGATTATTTTTTGGAGTCGAGGGAAACCAGCCCGGGGCTGGGTGGGGGCAGCTTTTCCCCTCCCAGCACAACCCAAAGCCTCAGGGTGCAGAGCCAGCAGAGCCAAGCCAGCTGTTTGCTCCAGATGTTGCACCACCACCAAGTGCTGCGACATCCACAATCCATTTATCCATTAAACAGCCCCCCCCCAAAAAAATTCAACTTCATCTTCCCCCCCTCTTTCCCCTCCTCGTTTTTCTGCTGAGGCCACAGTCACGTGAAGTTCAAGCTGAAAACAGGAAAAGCTGAGCCAAAAAACCCCCCCCAAGCTCAGCAAAGCTCTGTGGCTTTTGAGCTGGGCTTTGCACATCCCCCAGCACCTGGAAAATGAAGCTCTTTGCTGAGGCCCAGACTCGAGTCAAACCAAAATGGGGGTTTTTTTGGTTGTTTTTGTTTTACAGGGAATATTTGGTGGAGCCTTCGCCAAAAAAAGCCTCAGGGAAGGGGCTGGAAAACATCCACCCCCCCAGAGGTACCTTCACTCACTCCTCACAGCACTGACTTTAATGTTATTCTGGATAAAACAGTGCATGAAATCAAGATGATCAGGTAATTCCGTAATTAGGCAGCAGTTGTGTGAAGGTGAGATTGGAAGGACACCACTTGTCCTGAGAAATCCCCTCTTTCCCCAGGTTCTGGGGTTGGTCATAATAATTGTTTTCCTTTATAATTTAATAAAATTATTCCACTCATTGTTTTGCAGGACCAGGAGGGTCCCTTCCCACCCTGTGCCCGGGCTGGGAGATGGAATTAAAGCTCCATAAAAGCATCTTTCCCACTTGTTGGACACCCAAACATCCCTAACCCAGGGCACAGGTCTCTGGGAACCAGCTGGAAACGAGCTCCACACCCCAAAGAAACCAGTTTGCAGTTGGTTCCCAGCACTCAGAGCTCAGTGTGTGAGCGCTGAACCTGCCAGGTGAGCTCTGCCTCCCTCCTTCCAGCTGAGCCCCAAACCCCACGGAGCCGCAAAGCACCATCTGTGTCTCGCCTGGAATTCAACCCCACGTTAAAATCGTGATTAATTCTGATTTCTGAGAGAGAACAGGGGCCAACACCAGTAGCAGAGTCGTGTTTTATTGCCTCTGTTACCAGGAGGAAACGCTCCCAACAAACCCATTTGGAATTATCCCGGGATTTCAAGCTTTAACCCCCTCCGTGTTTCCCGGCTGAAATGTCACTTTTCTGGCCTGGCAGGAGAGTTGGGAGTTGCTAAAAATGAACCAAACGACTTGCTGAGGGCTGGAGAAAGAACCAGGGATACAGAGAGGTGGATTTGGGATGGAGGGAAGGCTGGGAAGGTGCAGAAGGGAGGATTTGGGATGGAGGGAAGGCTGGGAAGGNGTTGTGTGTGTTTTTAAAATTGGATTGAGAAAATGGAACGAGGAAGGTGAGATTGGAAGGACACCACTTGTCCTGAGAAATCCCTTCTTTCCCCAAGTTCTGGATTTGGTCATAATAACTGTTTTCCTTTATAATTTAATAAAATCATTCCACTCATTGTTTTGCAGGACCAGGAGGGTCCCTCCCCACCCTGTGCCCGGGCTGGGAGATGGAATTAAAGCTCCATAAAAGCATCTTTCCCACTTGGAGAGTGGAGGGATAATCCTTCAGCCTCCTCAGCATCTCCAAAGGCAGGAGTTCATCCCGATTTTCCTGCTCCTGCTGTCACTGCAGCTTTGGGACAGCCAACACCCCTCCCCTCACATTCCAGCTCTCCCTCCCTTCTCCCCTCACAACTCTTTTCTTGGGAGGAAAAAAAAAAATCAAAATAAAAAAAGCCCAACCAAGCCACAACTCACGGCCTCGTTATCCCGGGAATTAATGATTTTAAATGAGAATTTCCCTAAGCCAGAAGGAATTTGTTGAATGATTTGTTGCCGACCTCCGGCTGAGCCGATGAACTGAGGCTCTGAGGGGGAGGGGGTTAAACATTTGGTCCGAGCCACAAATCCCTCCTTTTACCTGGACAACAACAAGGAATTCCTGGAAGGGGATATTTGGACCTTACACCTCCTTGGCCCTGACTTTGGCACCTTGTTTCTCCTGGTTTTTTTAATTTTTATTTTTTTAACGCGCAGCAGGATGTAATTAAACAATTCCCTCCTGTTCCATTCCATTAAAAGGTCGTGGAGCTGTGGAATATCCTGAGTTGGAAGGAACCCACGAGGATCAGCGAGTCCAACTCCTGGCTCCGTGCACAGGACAACCCCAAGCTGGCCCTGGATCCAAATCTGAGCTGATTCTGGGCTGGATTTAATTGGTTCTGATCTAAATTTTAACTGATTCTGGGCTGGATTTAATTAATTGGTTCTGATCCAAATCTGAACTGATTTTGGGCTGGATTTAATTAATTGGTTCTGATCCAAATCTGAGCTGATTCTGGGCTGGATTTAATTGGTTCTGATCCAAATCTGAGCTGATTCTGGGCTAGATTTAATTGGTTCTGATTCTGGGCTGGATTTAAATGGTTCTGATCCAAGTTTGAACTGATTCTGGGCTGAATTTTAACTGATTTTGGGCTGGATTTAATTAGTTCTGATCCAAATCTGAACTGATTCTAGGCTGGATTTAATTGAATCCCAGATGAATNAAGGCTGGGAAGGTGCAGAAGGGAGGATTTGGGATGGAGGGAAGGCTGGGAAGGTGCAGAAGGGAGGATTTGGGATGGATGGAAGGCTGGGAAGGTGCAGAAGGGAGATTTTAAAGCACATTTGAGGGGGTTTTGAAGCGAAAAGGGGAAGGGAATTTGATGTCACAACTCTTGGAGGACACACACACAAAGCAAACCAGAGTTCCCTGCGGCTGCAGCTGCTTCCCAAGGATGGGGAGGCTGCCAGGTACCACGAGGAGAGGGAATAAAGGACATTCAACAGCCCTCGAGGGCTCCAGAGGGGCTGGAAGGAGGAATGAGGGAGGTTTCTGCACTTGAATGCCTTGGATGGTTCCCAGAGTTCTGCGCCAGCCTCTGTCCCAGGAATTGATTAGTGCCCGTTTCCAACAGCCCAGGAGTGACTCCAGACTCAAATCTGGGCTTAAATCCTCTGAAATAATCTCCTTTTCTCCCTGTTGTGCCTCTCAGCGCGAAGCCCCGAGCCAAGGGTTGGATCCACTCAGAAAGGGAAGGCTCAGGAGGGAGGGAACTGTGACCTGCAGCTCCAGAAATGCAGCAGGAGGAGGAGGAGGAGCTGGTGCCAAAGCTGCCCTCAGACCACCCCAACCTCCCTCCCCACTCCCCACACCTGCCACCACCTCTTGGTTTTAAACACCCCAGTTTTGCTGAGGGGGAACAGAGGCAAAATTCCCACATCCAGCCCCCAGGAGTTCCTTCACTCACTCCTCACAGCACTGACTTTAATGTTATTCTGGATTAAATCATGATGATCAGGTAATTCCGTAATTAGGCANCTGGTTCTGATCCAAGTTTGAACTGATTCTGGGCTGAATTTTAACTGATTTTGGGCTGGATTTAATTAGTTCTGATCCAAATCTGAACTGATTCTAGGCTGGATTTAATTGAATCCCAGATGAATTTAACTGATTCTGGGCTGGATTTAATTGGTTCTGATCCAGATGAATTTAACTGATTCTGGGCTGGATTTAAGTAGTTCTGATCCAAATCTGAACTGATTCTGGGCTGGATTTAATGGGTTCTGATCCAAATCTGAACTGATTCTGGACTGGATTTAATTGAATCCCAGATGAATTTAACTGATTCTGGGCTGGATTTAATTGGTTCTGATCCAAATTTGAACTGATTCTGGACTGAATTTTAACTGATTCTGGGCTGGATTTAATTGAATCCCAGCTGAATCTAACTGATTCTGGGCTGGATTTCAGCTGACTGTGACCCGTGTTTGAACTGAGGCTCATCTTTGCCACCAACACCCCCGAGTCCCTTTGTCACCTCTATACTGAAGTAGCCTCTGTCCACGTAGTCTCCCAGGAAGAGGTAGCGGGTGTTATTGGGGGATCCTCCCACTTCAAAGAGCTTCATCAGGTCGAAAAACTGCCCGTGGATGTCACCACACACTGCAGGAGGAAGAGCAGCACAAAAAAAAAAGGGGGACAGAATTTACGCGCCGAGAAAAGAAAGGTCACGGCACCAACAAGAAACAAAATCTCTTCTAAGAGTTAAAACACCCCTGTGGGTGGAAGGAACACAGCCAAAAAACCCCTCTGGAGTTGAAGGAGATGGGCCTGACCTGTGATGGGAGCCTCCACCTCGATCATGGTCTTCTCGTGCCGGAGGATGGCGGCGCCGTCGTTGATGATCTTGAGCGCCGCGTCCTCCTCCAGCCGCCCTTCCTTCACCAAGTGGCTCTTGAGGACGTCGAGCCGGGGCTTGCCATCCTCAAACACCTCCTTCAGAGTGAGCCTCTGCGTGGGGGGGAACGGGACAGCTGGAAAGGCAAGGCAGGGAGTCAGCGGCACGGAGAGGTTTTTTGGGGAGGGGGGAGACAACGGAATTGTGTCTGCGGTAGGAACTGAACTGTGCTCGCAGAGCTGAGCTGCCAAAGCTGGGAATTCACCCCTTGGCTTGGCCAGAAACACACTTTGTGAAGATTAAACCCCATCAGCACCCGCTCCAGAGCTGAGTTCTGAGGGGACAGTCCTTGTAAGGTGGCACTAAAACAGGTTTCATGGGAATATCAGCAAAACCAGGAACCGCCGATTCAGGCAGGAGCACCAACACCTGAACTTTGTGCAGATTAAATCCCATCTACAGCCACTCCAGAGCCGAGTTCTGAGGGCACAGTCCTTGTAAGGGGACAGTAACGTGGCACCAAAGACGGGACAGTCGTAATGTGGCACTAAAACAGGTTTCATGCGAATATCAGCAAAACCAGGAACCGCCGATTCAGGCAGGAGCACCAACACCTGAACTTTGTGCTTCTCAAGAAACCACCCACCCCCCAAAAAGCAGAAGCTGCTCTCCCAGGTCTCTCGGTCATTCTGTGATATGCCAAAGCCTGTCGGATTTACCAGGATGGAGGTGGACAAACAGCGAGGAGCAGCGGGGCCACCGCTCCCTCTCAGATGCAAATTCCCCCTGAAAACCCCCGGGAGAGGCGGCACAAGGGATTCTCTGGAGCCGAACATCAATTTTCCAATCACAGCAGCGGCAGGAGGAGGAGAACAAGAGCCAATCTAATGAAAGGGGAGCCTGCAATGAGGCGGCCCTGCTTTCATCCCTCCCTTTGGAAGTTGTGCTGCCTGAAACGCTCCAGAGCCTTTCCCGTGGAGCTGAAAATTAAACGAGTCCTGCCTAAACCAACCCGGGCTGGAGCAGAGGGTCACTGCAGGCAGAGCTCATCTCTGATCCAAAAGGGACCAAAAATTATATAAAAATGCCCCTCTGGATGTGGATTGTGCAGGATTTGCCCTCTGGGTCAGCGGGAGGAGATGGGGAAGCTGAAGGAGGGAGGGCAGGAGGAGCTGGGTGGGAATGTGGGTGCAGGACTTGGAGTGAGGGAGGTTTGGGGACCTGCTGCCACTGAGAGGCTGGAAAATAAACTGTAAGAACCTCTCCAAACCACGGGGCTGTCCTGGCACCTGCCATCCCACTGCAAAGGGAGCACTCGGAGGTCAAATGATTCACAAGGAAGAGAATGGAGGGACAGGAACCATTCCTCTCCATGTTCCCCATCACTCCACCACCTCCAGGGCCACCCCAACACAAGCGACGAGCTCAGAGGAGATGGGCTGTGACCCCAAGACCCGCACTGCTCATCCCACCCCACCCCCCAGAGATCCAGGGGAAGCTCTGGATCCACAGCTTTGCCTTTTCCTGGTGGCCCCAGCGAGCCAAGTTATGCAAGATAAAAATCCGAGGCTGCGCCAACCGTGAGCAGCCAAGAACTTTTATGTAAGTTCCCTCCTTGGCTTCGCACGGCTCCACTCCCACAAGGAGCTGGGCAGGGGAAGGAACCAGCCAGGCTGCAGGGAGAGGATCCTGCTCCAGAGGAACAGCACCATCCTGGGATGCACAGACACAGGGAGGAGGCCTGGGAAAAACTGTGCTCCAACCCCCTGTGCAGCAATCCCTGTGCACGGCCTGGCTGCTGGCAGGACCCACTGAGTGACTGGCACGTTGTCCCTGGGATCACCTCAGAGCCTGGGGGTCCATTTCCTTCTCGAAACCAGGACAACTGGGAAATTCTCGGGCCTTTCAGCATCGCCTGAGAAGTGGGGATTAACTCCTTAGCTCATAAAAAAATCCTGGAATCCTGGGATGGTTTGGGCTGGGAGGGACCTTAACGCTCACCCAGTGCCACCAGCGACACCTCCCACTGTCCCAGGCTGCTCCAACCTGCCCTGGGACACTCCCAGGGATCCAGGGGCAGCCACAGCTCCTCTGGGAATTCCAGCCCAACCCCTCCCCTCCCTCCCTTCCTAATAACCCACCTAAATTTCTCTTCTTTCCTCTCCTCATCCTGTCCCTGCCATGCCGCGGTTTCCCAGGGAGGTGAAGCCTGTCCTCAGCGCCACCTCCCTCCTCCCGATCCAGGAAAACGATGGATAAAACACCCACACCATTCCAAGAACACACCAGTGACCTCTGTGCCACCTTCCCTCCGCACACAAACACCCAGCCTTGTTCAAACAGTGAAATCTGCAGGTCTGGGATGTCTTACCCACCTGCAAGGGCACCCAGTCCCACCCCCAGGAAAGGACAATTCCTGCCCCAGGACAGGAGCTGAATTCCAGGCCACAAATGGGTTAAAAAGTCAACTGTGCCCAGGGGACTCCAGGAGAATCCAGAGGAGGTGGAGATCCTCGTGGGATTCCAATGCAAGACTCCCTTTGCTGCCAAATTAACGCAGGTTAATTAATGAACTGCCAGGCCAGGGGCGGGTGGGGATTTGTTTTGGAAGCACATGGATAGTTAAGGATGGGAAAACTTGGAGGGTGGAAAAAAAAATCTGCTTTTTCACCACCAACTCCCCCACCCCTGAACAGCAAAGCACTTAAAAAAAGGCTCAAAAAACGCCCCCCTTAAAAACTCAACTTCCTCGGGGCTGCCCAGAGCCAGGGGAGAGAAAACAGAGTGATCCACAGATGATTGTTTATACATCCCTGGGATGAGTGGCTGCAGCAGCCGAGGAGGATTCATTACTGAAAAAGGAGCAAGTGCTCCTGGCCTGAAGTGGCAGCGACAGCCAAACTGCTGCTCCTCCTCGGGGGCTGGAAGGGACAGGAGGTGTCCCCTCCCAGCCAAAAAAACATCCTGGAGGATTAAACACACTCCAAACACGCTTCCCTGGAACTCCTGCTGCCCGCCTGGGAGTGAATCCCAAGGGCACTGGAGGCAAGGCCCCCTTCCCCTGGGGATGAACATTTGTGGGGGGGGAAAGAAGTACATTTGGGGTAAAAATGGGGGAAAAAAGAAGTACATTTGGGGTAAAAATGGGGGAAAAAAGAAGTATATTTGGGGTAAAAAAGAAGTACATTTGGGGTAAAACCAGGGCTCTGGATGCTGAGGNAGAGGGGAAAGAAGTAGTAAATTTGGGGTAAAAATGGGGGAAAAAAAGAAGTAAATTTGGAGTAACAATAGGGGGGAAAAAAGTAAATTTGTGGGAGAAATGGGAGGAAAAATAAGTACATTTGGGGTAAAAAGGGGGGGGAAAAAGAAGTACATTTGGGATAAAAAAAAAAGAAGTAAATTAGAGGTAAAACCAGGGCTCTGGATGCTGAGGAATCTGGATAAAAGCAGACCCATTCCCAGGGAAAAAATCATCCTTTGAAAGGCAGAGAGAGCTGAGCTGGGCACAGCACGAGCAGCAGGACAGGGTTGGGGATTTTTTTTAACTCTCCTTCCCTGTTTCTGAACAGCCCAATGTTATTTTTATCCGGTATTTTATTCCCATTCACACCTAACCTACATTCCTCCATTCAAAGCCGAGCCCAGGGCTCACACCGAGGGGAATAATGTGGAGGAATTCACGGTGAAAAGCTGCATTTTCGGGATCGGTTCCAGAGCCAATAACGGGGGGGTGGGGAACAAAACCCCCACGGGCAGGTGATGGATGTCACTGTCACCAAAACCTCGCGGGCAGGTGATGGATGTCACTGTCACCTACAGCCCAGCTGATCCCTGCTGCTCTGCCCAGGAGTGAGGAGAGGCCAGAGCTCAGCTCAAACCTGGTGTTGGAATCACAGAATCCTGGGATCCTCCAGGTTGGATCATCGAGGACAAGATGTGACCCAGAGTGCCACCTCCTGTCACTCCTGGGACATCCGAGGACATTCCTGGGACACCCCAAGGGCATTCCTGGGACACCTCAAGGACATCCCTGGGACACCCGAGGACGTACCTGGGACACCCGAGGACGTACCTGGGACACCCGAGGACACACCTGGGACACCCGAGGACATACCTGGGACACCCCAAGGACACTCCTGGGACACCCCAAGGACACTCCTGGGACACCCAACGACATTCCTGGGACACCCCAAGGACACTCCTGGGACACCCAACTCCCCTGGGCAGCCTCGAGGCCTGACCACCCAACTTCTTCCCCAGAGGACAAACCACCCAAACATCATTTATTAACACAAAATCTCTCTTTGTTTTAACAACTCCCACCCCTGGTTTCCCTAAGTTTTTCCTCTCTCCCCTGAGAAGCTGCAAAGACGAGGGGTGTGTGTGCCTGAGATCCTGATTTTTCCCC
>WEKX01000695.1:0-16458 GCA_013390025.1 Pitta sordida
CGCGACCCGTGCCTCGGTACTCACTCCCTATATGCTAGACTTCGATCAGTCAGAGGCACAAATTTAGTCTCACCTCTCTTCTGAGAGAATGTGCAAGAATCCAAAGGCTAAATGAACCAATGATACTAATATTGGTAGTAATATATCAGACGTCAATCTACCTCTACTACGTCTGGGCCTCCTATCTCTTCTCAGCTAAGCAACATCAGATTGTAATGTTAAAAACCTGCAAACTTTAGCTATCCACAGAGCCCATCCTTTCTTCCATGACATTCTGATGTCTAAAATACATACATAACATACAGATCAAGCTAAGGGAACTTGAAACTACATCATTTAAGTTGTAACAAGTCCTCCCTATCCTTCCAAGTTCTTGGTAGGGCTTTCTGTATTCATTAGAGGCATTAAGATCCATACATAGACACTAAAAAGGTATTCCAGAGAAGAGATATGCCCCTGCCATCTTTCCTCTTCACCCTCAACAACTTTTCTACCTGGGAACAACAGTTCCTGCTTCCAAGAAACCCTACAAAGTCCAGATGAACTGAAAGTCTTTCAGAGACTTGTTCAAAGCAGATATTTGCTTGAATACTCAGGTCTCCCATACCAGAAAGCTAACCTTCTCTGAGTATGTGGCAACACAGCCTCCTACACCATGACTCTTTTCCCCTGTTCTCCCCTTCATTCTTGTGTTGAGTTGTCTTGAGATGGGGAGTGACTCTGCTAATGGTATTGCGTTACCATTCTCAAAGGAAAAAACCCAAACCAAACAAACCCCATCAAAATATAATAACATATAATAAGTACATTTTGCAATGTATATAACTACATATATAGTTATAAAAGCAAAGTTAGTAACAATTTTTTTTTTTCTGTTCTACTAATTTCTGATTATATCCATCTTGTTAAAAAATGCCAAGTGATCAGTAGAGGATGGCTACAGACAGCAGAAGTGCAAGCTTGCTATACACTGTACCAAAGCAGCACTTGTAATGTTTAAAATATTCATGGCTTGAAAACAGAATGAGGAAAAAAGGAAGGTGATTGCATATTGGAATGGTCTGCCCAGGGAGGTGGTGGAGTCGCCGTCCCTGGAGGTGTTTAAGAGAAGACTGGACGAGGAGCTTAGTGACATGGTCTAGCTGGGGGGTGTAGGGCTGGATGATCCTGGGCCCCTTCCGGCTCGGAGTGGCCTGCTAGACTGTGAGGGATCTAGGTTGGTGTTATGCTCTGCGATGTGCTCTCGGTCTCTTTACGGGTGTTAGATGGTGAGTTGGACTAGATGATCCTTGTGGGTCCCTTCCAACTCATAATATTCTGTGATTCTGTGATTCTGTGAAGGTACATACACAGCTGGACTGCTGTTACCTGACCTCACTACACTGAGCAGCCATCATAGTGACCCAATGTACCTAAGGATGTTTAGTCCCCAGAATAGAGGTGTCTAAATCTTCTTTTTCATAGCTATTCCTACTTGTAATGGGTTTACCCTGTCTGAGTGCCAAGGGCCTGTACAGTCACGGTGTCTCAAATAATAAGATGATATACAGAGTATATGTTGGGATAAGGTATTTTAATACAAGCAAAATAAAACACAGCAAAGCAAAGCACAGAAACAAAGCAAAAAAACCCTAATCTTTACTTCCTATCAGCAGTTTCTATCCATATTTGGGAAGCAGGGGTCCTATGCTTGTAGCAGTCATTAGAAGGCAGGCATTGGAAACAACGGATGCCTCCTCCCTTCCTGCTCCCTTCCTCAGCTTTTATATCTGAGCTGATGTCATATGGTATTGAATACTCCTTTGATCACTTTGAGTTAGCTCACCTGCTCATGTCCTCTCCAAGAATCTTGTCCTCAGTTGGGAAGAAAGGAGAGTGATTGCACATTTGAATGGTCTGCCCAGGGAGGTGGTGGAGTCACCGTCCCTGGAGGTGTTTAAGAGAAGACTCGATGAGGAGCTTAATGACATGGTCTAGCCGGGGGGTGTAGAGCTGGATGATCCTGTGGGTCCTTTCCGGCTCGGAGTGGCCTGCTAGACTGAGAGGGAACTAGGTTTGTTTTTACCGCTCTGGGATGTGCTTTCTGTCTCTGTACAGGAGTTAGATGGTGAGTTGGACTAGACGATCCTTGTGGGTCCCTTCCAACCCATAATGTTCTGTGAATCTGTGAATCTGTGACATTACAGTCTCGATGTGTGCCTGGTGGTAGTCAAAATACTCGTATTATCAACAGACGGGTGATTGTGAGGGCTGCTATGGGCTCAGACAGACCCAATACACTACTCTACCTCTTTGATAATAAGTTCATGCCGGAGAGTATTATGTGGGAGTTCAGATTCCGTCAAAATGCCTGTTGCATGAGGTGCTGAGTGATATGTGGATGATAGGTTAGTTGGATTATAGGTTGGACTAGATGATCTTCAAGGTCCTTTCCAGCCTTATCTATACTGTGATACCGTGAAGATTTGCCTCTGTGTTTAAAGCAGTCATAAAGACATTGTTTGGGAGGCAGCAATTACGATTCTAAAGATGTACACCATCTTTCAAGACATTGTCCTCATCATATACATTGCTGCTGTAAATTTGCTCTGACTATAGGAGCATATGAGAAATGGCCTAACTCTTTTTTTTTTTTTTATCTGCTTGGAAATAATTATAGAAAATAATTCTATATTTATTTTTTTTTTAGAACTCAATAAAATACATTGATTTTATAATGTTGTAAAAGGTGTTTAAGAGCTTTCAGATTTGATATTTTTTATACTAATAATTTTGTTGTAGGTGACCAAACGTATCTGTAAAAAGTTAAACACCATTTGAAAGTCCTGAAGAACATTTTGCATAAAGAAAGTAAGTTTCTATAATTACATCTTGCACACAACATCTCAAGAGTTCTGGATTATTGAGAGATCTTAGTAGAAAAAATTAAAAAACAGGTGCAAAATTCTCACTACTACAGTTTTTTAACTGCGATTTTGTCTCACTTTAAGAACTTTTCATAAATTTTGGCAAAATTATCATAAATTATGAGAGAACTTTTCACTTCTATAAGATAGAATTAATGAAGAAAGTAATGTCTCATTTTAAATCTATATTAGATATATTTACTGATTTTATATATTAATACATCAAAGGTTTATATTTAATATATATTATCAAGATATATGGGAAACAATCTCACAAAAGTAACAGACAAAAATGATGTTTTAATTTTATCCAGATAAATAATTTTACTCTATACAAAATATCTGAACACAAGATAATTTATTTACTTGTGTTTACTTCACAAAAAATATATTTTAAAAAACCATTGATTTCTATTTAAGTTTAAACAAAATAAATTGTTAGAATTTCCCAGAAAATGGACATTGATTGTTGATTTTAAATTAGAAGTTATCAATTACTATAGAAATCAAGTGTACTTTTTCTCCAACAAAAGATAGGTTTTATTTGAATTATTGCCACAAGGCTTACTGCAATGCTGTATCTGATGTTCTTTTATAAAATTCTACTAGTGAAAATCTCTCTTTCCACAAAGTGATGCAACTCCAGTGAAATCAAATTATTGTTGTACAAAAGTATTATCCCTAACAAAAATTAGAATGTTGAAAGTCTTTGTATGTTGGTGTAATATGGACACTTGGAAAGACTTACAGCTGTGTAAAAAGTAAAGCTAGAAAGAATATTTGTCCTTGCTAAAATTGGAGCTGTTATTATTGCAGAACATATTTCCATAGTCATTAGTGGAGGTGATACAAGAATTATAATGATTACATCGAAAACTTTCTTTGACGGAATTTTGCAAAGGCAATTTCATGTTGATATGTCAAGAATCTCTGGAGGTCTGAATTCAGATGTGTTAGTAATCAGTACTAATAGCAACATAATGGATATAATAAAAAATAACATAATAAAATAGCTTTTACTCAAATGCAGAATTATATTGTCTTTCTAATGTCTGCTTCATAGAGTATTTTGAAGACTTGATGTGTTGATAGAACATAAAACACAGGATGTGTGTCTTTTCCAGATTACATATCTGGTTTTTTGTTAATACTGAAGAAAATCTTTTTCTGACCTATAAAAATATCTCTTATTTATTACTCCTGTGGTATGAAAGAAATAAACAGCTACTTTTCATGGTAGTGCTAATACCAAGTACTACAGAAATTTTTAGAACATCACAATAGCAGTTTTATCACATCATGATATTAAATCAAGTGAGAATAGAAGCCTGAACTACAAAGAAATATTTTCCCTATTTCACTTACATGGACAAGAAGTAAAAAATTATTACTTTTGTACTTTGCTTCTGATTTTATATGCTCATCACTTGATCATTTATAGCTTTAAGGAAAGATTATTCTTGTGTATTTCCAACAGAACCAAACCCAGTATTGTCTTTTATCAGACATGGATGTGAAACGAATAATTGCATTTACTTGACATTTTTTCCAGCTCTAATTCTAAAAGGACTTTAATATCTTATAAATAATTTAGATGGAACAAAATATTACATCTGAATCAGGCCAGAATCCATCTAAACAGTTCCCCAATGAAAGCAAATGCACAAAATGCTTTACATATACTTTTTAATCTGAAAATACTATATTCATAAACAGCAGTCCATGTCTTACGCTGACAGTGACAATAAATTACCAAACTGCAAGAATAAACACCAGATGACAAATAGCCATTCTCTCTGAAACTCATAGTGTAAAATGGAGAAGTTAGAGCAGATTAAAAAACAAATGGGAAACAGAAATTCAGACTGCCATCAAAGATAAGAAAGTTCTAAGAGAGTTGTTCTCCTGTGTTCTTTCAAACTATTGACAACCTGTGCCTCACAGCAGATGAAAGAATTACAAAGTTGACTTCTGGAGCATTGCAGCAAGGAACCGACAAAACAAGATTGTTATTGACTCCCCAAGAACAGGGGGTTGAAAACTGTTATAGCTAGTTATGCTTAAATCTAGTGCCATTTATTACTTGGAAGGCTGGAGTCACAGGCAAATAAGCTAGCTTCCCTCTATTCCACTAATGAACAGTAAAGACCACTTCTGAAATATTTGTGCATCTGAAGTTGGTTCACTGTAGCTAAAACTTTTTTTTCCATCTTTGGGCCTCAAAACAGGCCAGATGTACACTTTCATCCTAGCCTCTGGATCCAATATTTCCGAAGAGATTTCATGCGGTGTATTGAAAATTGCACAGAGATCATATAAATATTTGTTCAAATTATATTTGAGGGGATATAGAATGACAAGTTAAAAAATGGTCTTGCTTTTAAATAGAGCAACTGAATCCTCAGCTGAACACCCTACACTTGTACCAAGACAATGATAAAGCAAGAAATAAACAGGTGAACCAAGCTGTCACAAATTTTCTTTGAAACATTCCTGGAAATCTTTCCAAATCTTTCCAAATCTTTCCAAAAGCCATCATAAAATGGGGCTGCGGCCACTTTATGATTTGCCATTTGTCCAGGTGCTGGCAACTGGGAAGATCTGGATCCAGGGGAAGCCTATGAGAGGGTCGAGTGTCTGAACACAGTTACTGGAGGGATTGACATTATACCTGTCCAGCTATATGTATGTGTGTGTGTGCATGTGGTTTTTCCACTACTGAACCTTTCTTATAATCATTCATTGAGTAAAATGGGATGATACCATTGGTGTCATTTGAGCTAGTGTGAGTGCTGAGTGTATGTGGGACACACACACACACACACATATATATATGTCTGATCTATGTGTCCAGATATGCATATATTTGCATTTGTAGTATATGCTTGTGTTTGAATATAGACCTATTATGAATTCTTGATTCACAGTCAGGGATTCGCAGAACCTCAGTTCTTTCAGGTTATGAGAATAAGCATTTTCCTATCATCATTGTCTGGTTTTAAAGGCACAGTAGGCCAGATAGCAGGACTTCCTGGAATAGGAACTCCTTCCTCCAAATTACTGTAAATTTTAAATTATAAGACTTCCAAGCAGAGTGTAGAAAAATGAATAACAGAGTTACTTAAAAATGGTAAACAAAATAGAACAACCAACCACCAAACTATAGCAAAGAAAATTGTCATCCAAAAATCAGTCTCCCTTCAGGCAACAGAAAGTCGCATACCTGGGTTTTTTAAATGGCTCAGTTATTGTGTCACCTAGCCCTAGGAGTTCCCCCTCAGACCGGCTGCACCAAGCAGGGATGAGAATACTTTTGGTTGTGTTTTAACCTGCTGCACTGCCAACCTCTGCCCACATCCCCTACCTGAAACCCTCATGGCAGTATTGAGAAAATTCAGCAAGAAATGCACAAAACAAATAAAATAATTAGAATAGGTACCTATGACTTTAGACAGATATCTGCAGACACAAACTGAGAAGAAAAACATACCATACTTGTAGGGCTTATTCTTCTGAATGTTTAATTTCCTCATACAAACAACGCAACGATGAATGTACGTAAGCCAGGTGGCCTAAGACTTAAGAGAGAACAGCAAGACATCCTGGAAAACTGGCCAATAGGAAGGTGTGACAACATGAAGACACACCCACAAGGCATGTGACTAGGGGAGGGGCCAGAGGCCCTATAAATACAGCTGACTGAGGCTCACAGAGGGGAAGTTGGTTTATGGATATACTGAAGTGAGGATATCTCCTTTGTTCTTCAAATCTCCACTGCCACCATTTTGTCCCAGACCATGTGGCCCTTGATTCTCTGTCTGTTTGTAGCCTTCCCCCTCTTGCTAACCACTGGATCTCCCTACAGCTCCTTGGATGTCTCAGAAAAGGATTTCTGGCCATTACTCTTCATCAGTTTGTCTATCCTGAGCCCTATTTCCCTGCCCCTAGAATCTCGGGGGTACCCTGGTCTCCTTTGAATTTGGCCCCCTCAAATTTATCTTTTAGCTGTCTTCAGTCATCATTGCCAGCAGGGGATTGTCCATACTCCTTGTTCTGTTGTTAGTGTCATTGTTATTGTTACCTCAAATATATATATATATATATTTGTCGTATGAAATTTTCTTTTTTCTTTCTCCCAGTGAAGTTCTTATTTCTCTCTGTCTATTATTCAGCTATCTCTAAATTCAATCCATATTCTGTCCTAACTGGGTCCAGGACAACATGTATATGAATATGTATAAAATAAGTGGTTTCTGTTTAAGTTCTATGCTTGGAAATAATGCATTAATTAGAAAAGATAGTTGCTTATAAAACACTTGAGAGAATACTTCAACTTCTATTGTCAGAACATAGGATATTAGTTTGTGTCTCATATATTCCCTGAATACTTAATGAAGTTAATATTTCCTTTTTGCTCAGTATGGTAATCTTGCTACAGAAAGTGAAGAAATGTTCTATCTCTAAGGTAATTGGTCTTATTAATACATAAGGAAATGTAACAGGCATTTATTACTGGGTGAATTTTAATGATTTTAAAATGCCTTTCTCAGATGCCTGAGCGATGTATATTATGAGGTGAAAAATAGTAATTGAAATATTGAACTTCCATTCTGGAAGAAATTCTAGAATTTTGAAACATTTTTGTTTATAAGAAAAAACTGTGGCAGAATTTCTTTTAGAAAGATTTATATCAAGGGGGGTAAAAGCCATACACATTCTGATTTAACCTTTCAAAGAATTAAACAATGCCTGACTGAGCTGGGACCTAGTAGTCTGCCTCTAGCTGTGGTAAAAGCCTAGCACAGTCATGAAGAAGAAACATAAGAGTGTTTATATTCTTAACAACATTGTTTCATGATATTACATCTAAGGTTCCTTTGTACTGGATCACACCACAAGGATACCAGTTTTAATAATCAACATCTAACAGCTGGCATCTACCACTTAGGAGAAAGAGGAACAATTATAATTCTCCTAATTATATGAATCATTATTCTTCTTACTACTTAAACTATGTCTGCCTCTTGGGTACGTTTTATACTGATCTGTGTTTCTACCAGTTGTCTGTAGATCATTACCAAACTCTTGTCTTTTTGTTCAGGCCTCGTTTCTTCTCTTTATTTGAGATCCAAACAGAACAGGTGAGCATACTTAATGCTGCAGCCATGCCAGGCTTATATGTATTCATCACAAACACATCCTTTGGATGTGAAAATAATGCTTAGATATTCCTTTAAAACTCTGCTTTTCACAACTTTCAGGAGTCTCATTTTTTTTCCTACTTATTCCTTCATTTGCTTACAAGCTTCAGACTAAGGATCAACTCTCTGCTGCATTTTAAAATATTACTAATAGAACAGATCAACCTCATTAGAAAAAAAGACACCTACATTCCTTTTCATAGACTTATCTTTTTAGTTTTCCTTGAATGTAAGTACATCACATGTCAAACAATGGTGGATTCTTTTTCTTATATTCCCCTCCCGGCTAGGGATGTGACTAGGGGAGGGGCCTGAGGGCTGGAGTGGGCTGAGTGACGGCCAATGGGAGGGTGTGATAACATGGAAACACATTCACAAGGCTTAGTGACATGGTCTAGCTGGGGGGTGTAGGGCTGGATGACCCTGGGCCCCTTCCGGCTCGGAGTGGCCTGCTAGACTGTGAGGGATCTAGGTTGGCGTTACGCTCTGGGATGTGCTCTTGGTCTCTGTACGGGTGTTAGGTGGTGAGTTGGACTAGATGATCCTTGTGGGTCCCTTCCAACTCATAATATTCTGTGATTCTGTGATTCTATGGGAGGGGCCTGAGGCCCTATGAACACAGCTACCAGGCCTCACAGCAGGGGGAGGTCATGGATCTTCTGGACTAAGGAAGCCTTGTTTTCTCCTCTGGTCTCTACTGCCACGATTTTGCCCAGGACCCACATGGACCTTGACTCTTCATCTCAGTACAGCTTTCCCCCTGCTGACTGCTGGAACTCCCTGCAGCCCCTGGGACATTTCAGAATAGGATCACAGGCTGTTACTACACCGGTTTGCCTACCCTGAACCTTATTCTCCCGCCCTTGGAATCCCCGGGGTGCCCTGATCTCCCTGAAACTTGGCCCCCCTGGTGTTTGTTTTTTCCCCAGCTGTCCACAGTCATCATTGTTCCATTGTTGTTGATATTGTTATTGTTGTTGTTCAAACATATATTTTTTTTCTTTCTCCCATTAAAGTTCTTATTTCTATCTATATATTATTCAAGTATTTCTAAATTCCATTCTGTCTTAATTGACACCAGGACAGTAGCAACTTCTGAATAAATAATAAGATATTACCCAAATCTAACGTAAATGGAATAAAGAATATTTTTTCATCAATATCACATCTCAGAATCTCACATATATTGCAAGAACTGGAGGAGGATTTAGTAAAGAAAATTAATAATATAATTTTTCATCAGAGCAACTGAGACTATGAAGAGGATACAAAAGTTTACAAAACCTGCAAAAAGAAGACAGGAAAGCAAAAAGGATTTGGTCAAATGAGGTGAGCCAAATGTATCTGGTCAAATGAGGAGAACAGAAATACCAACTAATTAAAAATTTGGATGGTAAACACTGAATACTAATAAGAGTACATATCACAGAATCACAGAATCACAGAATATTATGAATTGGAAGGGACCCACAAGGATCATCTAGTCCAACTCACCATCTAACACTCGTACAGAGACTGAGAGCACATCCCAGAGCGTAACACCAACCTAGATGCCTCAAGGTCTAGCAGGCCACTCCGATCCGGAAGGGGCCGAGGGTCATCCAGCCCTACATCCCCCAGCTAGACCATGTCACTAAGCTCCTCGTCCAGTCTTCTCTTAAACACCTCCAGGGATGGCGACTCCACCACCTCCCTGGGCAGCCCATTCCAATATGCAATTACTCTCTCTGTGAAAAACCGCTTCCTAACGTTAAGATTGAACCTCCCCTGGCGTAGCTTGAGGCCGTGCCCTCTCGTTCTGGTGTCATCAGCCTGGAAGAAGAGGTCCACACCCATCTGGTGGCAACATCCCCACAGGTAGTTGTAAACAGCAATGAGGTCACCTCTGAGCCTCCTCTTNTGGGACTCCGCTGGTGACTGGCCGCCAGTCCGATGTTGCACCATTCACCACCACCCTCTGAGCTCGCCCTTCCAACCAGTTTGTAACTCAGCATAAAATGTTCCTTTCCAGCCCAAGCTTTACGAGTTTCTCCTGAAGCTTATTATGGGAAACCGTGTCAAAGGCTTTGCTGAGGTCCAAGTACACAACATCCACAGCCTTTTTGTCATCGACCAGTTGAGTCACTGGATCATAAAAGGAGATCAGGTTAGTCAGGCAGGACCTGCCTTTCTGAAATCCATGCTGACTAGATCCGATATCGTGGTTGTTTGCAGTTCTGAGTAATAGCACACAGGACCATCTGTTCCATGACTTTGCATGGGACTGAGGTCAGGCTGACAGGTATGTAATTGCTCCGATTATCTTTCCTGCCCTTCTTGTGGATGGGTGTCACATTGGCCAATTTCCAGTCTTGTGGCACAACACCAGTAAGCCAGGACTAGAGTTCATCTGGTAAGATAATCTGTCGACAATGTAAAAAAGAAATATTGAAGATACATATGGTTGTGGATTTTTTTATTGTTCTTTTAATAAGCAGCTGGCAGAGTAAAGATATGACAGCTATGTAAGACATTAAGAAACTCAATCTGATACGCTTTGCATGTGCAATGATTTTCTTCCTGTGAAATTCCGGTAAATTATGTGGAAGGGAATAATTTTTTTATGCTCATTGCCATAAGAATGATACCTAAAATCCTAGGTTGTTTCACCTTAACACTATCACAGCTCTTAGTTATAAACTTATCTCAATAAATACATTGGCAGCCTCTTAAAAAAATAGCTGGTTACAATTTACAAGTCTCTCTGCAGTATGTCAGATTAGTAAAGAAAACAAACTATTTTGAATCATCCATCTTCATTTGAAAGTAGCAAAACCAGATCTCTCTTGTAAGACAATAGTTGCTGGATTTGTCAAATGTGGAAATAGAAATGAGAAATTGTTAATCAAGTGTGAAGCCTGCAACATTTCCTTTTTATTCTGCAGCATACACCTGAAATCTGACAGTTCCAGTATCCCTGTCAGTAATTATGAAGTCCCCAAGACTATTTGTTAGATGCTACATGATACGTTTTACATAATAGCAGCTTCTGGAGATATTAATATTTTTCTTCAGAAAGGTAATAATTAGTTTTGCATAGTCTCATAACAGATCCTGTACAGGAGTCCATCATTTACACAAGGAGATAAAGAGTGAAAACTAAAAATTCTTCTTTCCGCTGCTATACTTGAAGAAAACAGCTAGATTGAATTTTGAGGTCTATTTTGAATCTGCTTAATGCTTAGAATGTCATTAAATTTTTATTGAACATTTCTTTTGCTTTAAATTACATCAAGAAAATTTAGAGTGCGTTAAGTTATTTTATGCATGACCTATATTGTGCATAAGGAGCAATAGTGTCCAGCTTTAGTGCTAATACTGAAAGAAAAAGTCTTCTTTCATTACAGATCCTAGGCAAAGGCCAAGTAAAACTTTGTTGACATTGCAATCGAGAGTAACAACACTGCAGATGTAAGCACACCACAGACCTGAGTTGTCTTTATCCCTTAGAATCTACATTTGCGGAAGTTCTAGTATCAAAATCTTCATTCTTTCACTCTGTTTTCCATTAACTGTTTTTAAGCTGTATGGTGAACACCAATAAAGGGAGCAAAGAAAGAATAAATGGTACACAACAAAGATGAATTATAGATGATGCTTTACATCAATGATTGTGTCTCTTCAAAGAATCAGAAATTATGGTCTAATGATTAAATCATTCCCTTTTAGGATCTCCCTTTCTTTCCTTGGAGAGGCCTAACATTAAACAGCAATATGCGTACAAATAGGGGCACCCCCGTTTTATAGCTACTACTATGTTGTAATGACATGAATTTAGGGCTTTGTTTATTGTAAGAGTTCTCAAGTTTCTGGACCAGACCCACTAGTTCATTAAGTTTCAGTTTTCTGTAGCCTGTTCATGTCTCAACAGTGACTGTAATAAAGAAACCATACTTCCAGCCTTAGAGTGCTTTAATGAACTTGTGGGAGGTATTTTCTGCACCTATCCCCTAAATATCTTCCTTCCAACATTTTCTTTAAAACAATTAAAATAAATTAAACATTTATTTTATGGACAATGGATCTTCAAACTCATTGAGTTTACTTCCCTGTTCCAAGATCTGCTGACAAAACCAAGGGCTATGATTAGGCATTTCCCTTAATTTAAACTAATTTATGTTCTATTAACAATGAAGTTCTATTCTTATGTTCTATTAACATTGGAGTAACCACTCCAAGTAGTTACTATTGCATTGAGGTACATGCTCTCTCATGTTGGTAGGAGGCAGTGGGGTGAAGGAAATCTTAACCCTTTTGACTACAAAAATAATTCTCCAAAATCTACCTTTGTATCATTAAACTAGATGAAAGCAAATTTTCATTTGATGCACTGATTTAAAAAAGCGAAAAAAAATCAGACAGGTGCATGGTTCCAGTTTTCAAAGACATATGTTTTAGTGACCTCAAATATCCTGAAGTAGTGTCAGAAACCAGATGAAAGCTAAAAAACTACTAATATGGAAAAAATTCTTTGGTTTCATTTTCAACACCAAAAAATTACATGGTTAAACTCAGATCATAGTCCTGTGTACTTGTTATGGTTTAGGGGGTTTTCTGCTGCTCTGGTAGCGAGGGGGTTAACANTTGTATCATTAAACTAGATGAAAGCAAATTTTCATTTGATGCACTGATTTAAAAAAGCGAAAAAAAATCAGACAGGTGCATGGTTCCAGTTTTCAAAGACATATGTTTTAGTGACCTCAAATATCCTGAAGTAGTGTCAGAAACCAGATGAAAGCTAAAAAACTACTAATATGGAAAAAATTCTTTGGTTTCATTTTCAACACCAAAAAATTACATGGTTAAACTCAGATCATAGTCCTGTGTACTTCAGGTACTCTCATGTATGAGAATCCTTAGCTCACAGAAATATTTTGAGGAAGCCCATTAATAATTACACTAGAATGAACATACTTTTGAAATGGTTGAAGATATGTCTGTATGGAAATGGACATAAGGATGGACATCAGGTTGGAGTATTACAGCTACTTTGTGATATCTGCTCATATGGACACTTTTATGGTGCAGTAAATGTAGAGTAATCTTTATCATCAATAAACATGAGTAATTTACTATGTCAAAAATAAGAATTTTAGATCAGTTAGGTTAATGTGAAATAGATTTGTTTATCTATGATATGACTCGTACTTTTCAGACTATGTCTTGAAAGAATAAATCACCTATGCTTTCTTTAGTAGGAGAAACATTCTCCATGCTCAAGGTACCATAGAAATCTCTTCCAGTGACACAAAGGGAAGATATTATAAAAGTTGTATCTGGGAAAAAAATGTGTCTCTTAAAAGAAAATCTTGAAATTATCAGAGAATATATTCAGTACCGACAAAGTATTCTGAAGTTAGGAAAGAAGGATAAGTTATGGGATGCAGATGATAGAATTGAATAACCTTTGGAAAACGTACTAAACTAATGTAATGAGCATAAAACAAAAATTTAATTTTCTGTATGTAGTGAGGGTAATAGGAGCAGTTTGATGATGCTGTTATTTGGAGTTTTATAGATCTAGACTAACATGTTACATTACTTTTTAGTAAAGGAGCAGGGAATGACAAGAAAGAGCCTTTCAATTTCATTTATGATCCATCAAGTTGCATTACACTTCAGCAAAGTCACCTTTCCATATGAGCACTCAAAGTGTAATTATGCAAAGTAATTCACCAGGCAGGATTTGACAGGGTGTATTAGGTTTTTCTGTGACTGGGTTTCTGGTAGTGCGGAGGCTATGGGGGAGGACTTCTTCAAGAAGTTTCTGAAAGCTTCCATCATAGCCCACAGAACCAATGCCATCCAGCTCCTGGCTGGACCTGCCACTGGCCAAGGCTAAGCCAATCAAGAGCAATAGAGACACCTCTGTAATAACATATTTAAGAAGGGAAAAAAGTTAGGCGGAGGCAGACAATCATGGCCACCAGAGAACAGCAGTGAGAAGATGAACCAGCAAATGCAGGCACCAAGGCCAGGGATAAACAAGGGGGATGAAGTGTTCCAGATGTCTCCTTGCAGCCCATGGTGAAGGCCAGGGTGAAGCAGGCTGTTCCCCTGCAGCCCATGGAAAGCTCTCAGGCATGCAGAAATCCACCTGTGTGTAGTGAAGAATGAGAGGCACGGACCCAGTATGCTGGTGAACACAATGAATCAGTTTATTGAAATCCTGTGCATTTCTTATACAGTGAAGTAAATATGTTTTTCACACTAGTTATTTTTCCACACTATTTCCGGCTACTTGTCTTTCACTCTGCAGGTGGTGTTGAGCAGCAAGCTTCACATGAGGATCTGTCTATAAGTTTGCATACTTCAGAATGGGAAATCAGGGAGTCATATTCTACTCCCATGGCACCCCTTCAGGGTGCAAGAATACTCTCATGGGAACACCCAGGGAAGTGAAGGACATTTCTCTTGTTACCTTGAGATTGCTTAAGGAAACAGAAATCAACATCTCTGGTACCATTAGATTGTTTTAGTAAGCTGCAGGCCTGGCTGATTTCTGAGCTCCTCTCAGGCCGTTGCTCCGTTTCATGCTGCGATGTTTTTTAGCCAAATGTGGCTTACTCCTACACCTGTGGACTGTGGATGAGCACACACTAAGTGGGTGGATACTGGAGGGAGGCTGCAGGCCGTTGGAGCCCACATCAGAGCAGGGTCCCAGGAGAGACATGGGGCCCATGGAGAGTCAAGTACACAATGAAGCAGAGCTTCACCTACTAGCATCTATGCCTCAGGATGGGACCCATGCTGGAGCAGCCTGTTCTGAAGGACTGTACCTGTGGAGTGACCCACAGGCAGCAGTGTTTTGAAGAAATACTGTCCCTGGAATGGAGGTTCACAGGTTATTCTGAGTTGGAGGTGACCCACAGGATCATCTAGTCCAACTCTAACTCATAGTATTCTGTGATTCTGTGAACTCCCAAGCGAATGCCCACCCAGGGATTGAATCCACAAGCGTGGGCACCACGCTCCATCCATCCAAACCTCCCATCTTAAACACCTCCAGGGATGGCGACTCCACCACCTCCCTGGGTAGACCATTCCACTGAGAGATCACTCCCTCTGTGAAAAAGCTCTTCTTAACATCCAGTCTAAACCTCCCCCGGCATAGCTTGAGGCCATGTCCTCTTGTTCTGGTAATGGCAGCCTGAGAGAAGAGATTTGCACCCACCTGACTACAACCTCCCTTCATGTAGTTGTAAACAGCAATCAGGTCACCTCTGAGCCTTCTCTTCTCTAGGCTGAACAACCCCAGTTTCCACAGTTGCTCCCCATAGGGATTGTCCTCCAGACCTTTCACCATCCTTGTCACCCTTCATTGGACCCTGGAATCTGCCCATTTCTTTAGCCTATCAAGGTCCCTCTGAAGGGCCCTCCTACCCTCTGACAGTACAACATTTGCCCCCAGCTTGGTATCATCTGCAAAGTTGCTAATCTGCGATTCTGTGATTCTGTGATAATGGTGGACTCAGTTCCCTCATCCATATCATCAATAAAGATATTAAACAATGCCGGGCCAAGCCCTGATCCCTGTGGGACTCCACTAGTGACTGGCACCGGCTGGATGCGGCACTGTTCACCAACACTCTCTGAGCTCGTCTATCCAAACAATTCCTCACCCAATCTAAAATGCTTCTATCCAGTCCACGCTCTATGAGTTTCTCCTGAAGTTTATCAAGGAAACCATGCCAAGGTTTTGCTAAGGCCCAAGTACACAGCATCCACAGCCTTTTAATTGTCAACTAGGTAAGTCACCAGATCACGAGAGGAGATCAGGTTGGTCAGGCAAGACCTAGTGAAGTGGCCATGGATGAATGGAGCATGGTGTACGTGATTCCACAATCATGGGTTCGATCTCTGGGTAGGCATTCATTTGAGAGTTGGACTAGATGATCCTATGGGTCCCTTCCAACTCAGAATAACTTGAGAACCTGTGACTCATGCTGGAGAGTGGCGTGAAAGACTTTGTCCTGTGGGTGGGACCCCATGGAACGCAGGAATAATGGCCTCCTCTCCTGAGTAGTAGCAGAGAAACACCAACTGTCTGGTTTTCCACTACTCCTTTCCCGCCCCTGCCTCCTGGAGGAAGGGGGAATGTGATATCTGTTGTAAGAGATGGAGGGGAGGGGGAAAGGTTGCCTTGAAGACGATACTTCTCACTTCACGCTCTGATCTTGTTAGAAATAAATTCTTTATATCCCCACCTTGGAGTTTTTCTGCCTATGACAGTAAAAGGTCTCTAATATGTAGTCCTCATTACTGCTGCAGCAAAACCCTTGAGGTTCTTTTTTCTTTTCCTCTCTCCTCTG